>OY882877.1:10905178-11127784 GCA_963693515.1 Pipistrellus nathusii
CGGAATCGAACCCGGGACCTTTCAGTCCGCAGGCCGACGCTCTATCCTTTGAGCCACCCCGGTTCCGGCCTGCCTGGCGTGTTTCGAGGGGCCCCCGCGGGCCCCGGACTCACACGGGACGGGACCGGGTCTCCCCGCAGGAGGCGCTGCTGGAGGACCTGAACAGCATCGTCAGCCTGGGGGAGGTCCCCGACATGTTCGAGAAGGACGAGCTGGACGCCCTGGCCCTGCGGATCCGCTCGCTGGCCGAGCAGACGGCGGGCTACGCGGACAGCCGGAAGGCCGTGCTGTCCTTCTTCCAGAAGGTGCGCTGGGCGGGCGGGCGGGGAGGGGGGCGGCGACCGTGTGCGCCGTCCCTGCGTGTGGCGGCCAAGGCGTGGGGGCACACACTCGAGTCCTGTCTGCGTTGTTAAAGCTGCCATGCCTGCCGTCACACACACACACACACACACACACAAATACACACATACACACACACACACACACACACACACACACACACACACACACACACGGTGCTCTCGGGCTGGCCAGAGGTGAGCCGGGATCCGGGCCTCGCTGTCCTGGGATTCACAAATAACAGCTGGTCGTAATGACCAATGAGAGCCCACGATGATTTCTTCCCCACCCCACCCCCTTTTTTGAGAGAGAGGGGCGGGGGGGATTGGTTGCCTCCCACACATGCACCGACCAAGGGCAGGGAGTGAACCTGCAACCCAGGTACAGCCCCTTCACTGGAATCGAACCTGCAGCCCCTCCGATGCACAGGCAGGCGCTCTAACCACTGGGCGGACCAGTCAGGGCCCCACGGCGATTCCTTAACACCGAGGTTCCTCCCCAGCCCAGGAGGCTTTCTGTCTCGGTCACGTCGGCAACAAGTGTGGACAGGCAAGACACAAGAATGTCCTCGTGTTTTTGAAAGAAGCGCCACGTTGGCCAGGCGGCCATGGGCACAGCAAGGCGCCGGCCAGGGGAGGCTGGCGGCGGTCAGGAGGGGTTTGGCGGGGGTGGCTGTGCAAGGACCGGTCTGAAGGGAGGTGCAACCTGTGACCGAGGCCAGCGGTCGGCAAACTCACCCGTCCGCAGAGCCAAATATCAACAGCACCACGACGGACATGTCTCTGGAGAGCCACATTTTTAAAACGTGAACGTCTCCTAACGCCACGTCTTCCACACAGACCCGCCCGGGCCGTGGTGTTGTGTGGGAGAGCCGCCCTCCAGGGGCCAAAGAGCCGCGTGTGGCTCACGAGCCACTGTTTGCCGGCCACAGACCCAGGCCTTCTGACCCATGGCTGGTGACTGGCCAGCGGCTTAGGGGACAGATCGATGTGGCTACTCACACCCAAGTGTCCGCCCAAGGGCAGGCCACACGGGTCAGCTTATCTCTGGTGCCCATTTCTACCTCCCGGGGAGTCATTTGAAAACTGAACTGGGCAACCCTCCACTCCTCGCCAGATTACCCGTGATCGGTCACAAGAAGATGTAAAAGATTCCAGACACTGAGAGAGAACAACGTCGTATGAATGGCTGCTTCGATTGAGTTGGGGATTTTTAAAAAATATATATATTTTTACTGATTTCAGAGAGGATGGAAGAGGAAGAGATGGAGAGAAACATCCATGATGAGAGAGAATCATGGACCGGCTGCCTCCTGCACGCCCCCTCCTGGGGATGGAGCCCAGAGCCCGGGCATGTGCCCTTGACCGGGAATTGAACCGTGACCTCCTGGTTCTCTCTCATCGTGGATGTTTTTCTCTCTCTCCCCCGCTTCTCCCTTCCTCTCTGAAATCCATAAAAGCATTTTACAAAAACAAGCAGAGCTCTGTGGGAATTGCCACACCCCTTAGGAAGGCGCTGGTCGTGGCGGGCACCCCGCACACAGTGGGTACGTCTTGGCTCCCGAAGGAAAGAATGGGCACAAGCTTTAAAGGGCATGTTCAGCCGAAACCGGTGTGGCTCAGTGGATAGAGCATCGGCCTGCGGACTGAAGGGTCCCAGGTTCGATTCCGGTCAAGGGCAATTGCCTTGGTTGCGGGCACATCCCCAGTAGGGGGGTGTGCAAGAGGCAGCTGATGGATGTTTCTCTCTCATCGATGTTTCCAACTCTCTATCCCTCTCTCTTCCTCTCTTTTAAAAAAAAAAAAAATCAATAAAATATATTTAAAAAATAAAGGGCATGTTCAATAGGACGTCTTTTCCAAAGCAATGGATTACATCTTAACGACTCCCACTTCCGCTGTGTTTCAGAGAATACGGAGAAGCCTGCACATCTTTATGATCGTGAATCCCGCCGGCCCCCAGTTCCGCCGGTACTGCCGCGTGTACGCCTCCATGATCAGCTCCTGCACCATCGACTGGTACGAGCGGTGGCCAGAGGAGGCGCTCTTGCTTGTAGCCAACTCTTTCCTGAGAAAAAACGTGGATTTAGAGAACAGAGAGGTAAATATAACTTTTTTTAAAAATATATTTTATTGATTTTTTTTTACAGAGAGGAAGGAAGAGGGATAGAGAGAAACATCGATGAGAGAGAAACATCCATCAGCTGCCTCTTGCACACCCCCCATCAGGGATGTGCTTGCAACCAAGGTCCATGCCCTTGACTGGAATCGAACCTGGGACCTTTCAGTCCGCAGACCGACGACGCTCTATCCACTGAGCCAAACCAGTTTTGGCTGCTTTCTCTTAATTCTTAAAAATATATATATATATATATATATATATATATATATATATATATATATATATATATATATATATTTTTTTTTTTTTTTTTTTTTCCAGAACCTGAAGGAAAGACTTGCCCCATTGTGTGTCCAAATCCACCAGAGTGTGAAAGACTTGAGCACAAAATACTTCCAGGAAACCAGGAGGCGCTATTATGTCACTCCCCGGAGCTACCTGCGATTCATGGACACGTTCGGGCACATGCTGAGGTCCCGCGAGAAAGAACTGCAAACCAAGAGGTGAGACCTGAAGGCCAGATCGGGAAACGTGTTTACTTTCCTTTGTATGTGTACGTTTCAATAGACTTGTGTCGGTGCTTTTATTTGTAAAAACAAACCTAAGGCCAAAGCCGGTATGGATAGAGCGTCGGCCTGCGGACTGAAAGGTCCTGGGTTCGATTCCGGTCAAAGGCATGTACGTTGGTTGCGGGCACATCCCCAGTAGGGGTGTGCAGGAGGCGGCTGATTAATGTCTCTTTCTCATCGATGTTTCTAACTATCTATCCTTCTCTCTTCCTCTCTGTAAAAAAATCCATACAATATATTTTATTGGTTTTTTTTTGTTTTTTTTTGTTTTGTTTTTTTTTGTTTGTTTTTTTTACAGAGAGGAAGGGAAAGAGATAGAGAGCTAGGAATGTCAATGAGAGAGAGACATCGACCAGCCGCCTCCTGCACACCCCCTACCGGGGATGTGCCTGCAACCAATGTACATGCCCTTGACCGGAATCGAACCCGGGACCCCCCAGTCCTCAGACCGACACTCTACCACTGAGCCAAACCAGTTTCAGCCCATACAATATATTTTTTTTAAAAGCAACAAACAAACATAAGACCTGCCCATGTGGCTCTGACCGTGACTTTTTTTTTTTTAATATATATTTTATTGATTTTGTACAGAGAGGAAGGGAGAGAGATACAGAGTTAGAAACATCGATGAGAGAGAGTCATCGATCAGCTGCCTCTTGCACACCGGAATCGAACCTGGGACCTTTCAGACCCCAAGCCGACGCTCTATCCATGGAGCCACACCGGTTTCGGCTGGCCTCGACTTTTGATTGGCATCGCATTACGCCTGCCGATCTGTCTGGGGAGAATGGACGTCTCGACCAATTGCCTTCCGGCCGTGGCCACGGTGTAGCTCCCGTGGCTGACGTTGTGTCGTAAACGGTCCCCTCCCCTCCCCTCTCCGCCTCCAGGGATCGCTTCTACATGGGTCTGTCCAAGATCCTGGAGGCCACGGCTCTGGTCAAGGACATGCAGGAGGAGCTCCTGATCCTCAGCCCTCAGATAGAACAGAAGACCAAGGTACGTCTCGTTGGAAATCTTTTCTTACTGGTAACGCTTCTGTAGTTTAGCCCAGGATGGCGTGGCAGAGCTTACATGCTTGTTCGGACACCGCGAGGCTGCGTGATCTGTCTCAGTCCCCATTTTCCTTATCTGTCAAGCGAGGGGAACAATAACAACAGTGATAGCAAAATATTAACATCGTTAGCCTATATAATAAAAGCCTAATGTGCTAAGTGTCCGACTGTTCGTTCCACCATTCGACCAGTCGCTATGACACGCACTGACCACTCGGGGCAGACGCTCTGACCAGAAGGTTAGCTTGCTGCTGGGATCTGGCCAATCGGGACTGAGAGAGACAGGCCAGACACGCCCTGCAGCCCGCCCGTGGTCCCTCCTCAGCCACGATCATGCACTGGTGGGGGTCCCTCGGCCTGGCCTGTGCCCTCTCGCAATTCAGGACCCCTCGGGGGGGATGTCCGAGAGCCGGTTTTGGCCTGATCCCCTCAGGCCAGGCCGAGGGACCCTGCTAGTGTACGAATGCATGCACTGGGCCTCTAGTTTTTTCATATTTAAATATGATGATCAGTATCTAACTAATGGTAAAAAAGAAAAAGAAAAAAAAAAAACACTAGCTAGAAAAATTCCCTAGTTACTCGTCATCTGGAATGTTCTGTGGTCAATGGCAAGCTGCCAAGCATTCTGAAGTCATTACGTGTCATTGTTCTTGACGTGTGTTGTATGAAATGATGTCCATCGTCGTCATCTTTGTTAGTCTATTAAAGGTATTTCAAGCTGATGTTGATAAATTTTTATAGTAAGGAAATGGGCTATTTGGATTTCTCTTTTTTTTCAAAAATAAAAAATAAAATCTCTCTTAAAATTCATGCTGAGAAGAATTATTTGCTTCATTAGGAAAAAGAAATGTTAATGGAAAAACTACAGAAGGACTCACAAGTCGTTGAGAAAGTCCAGATGCTCGTGAAACAGGATGAGGAAATCATGGAAGAGGAAGTGAGAATTGTGGAAGAGCATGCTCATGTAAGATGAAATCACTTGGGGATTTTGCAAAAATGACTCCCTAATGCCCACATTTCAGAGGTCAGGCTGGCTGCTCTCCGATATATATATAGTGCCCCAACACTCGGTACTTCTATTATTTATGGCAACAAATATTAAAAGAATACAGAATTACTAGTTCACAGTTAGACGTGGATGTGAATATTTAGAATAAGTGAAGAAATCAAATAATCTACAAAATTGTAAAAGCTGACTATTTTTACGAACATCACACAGTCTAGAAAAATAACAATATTGTTCAATAATTCACGGCCTTAACCACCCTCCCAACAATACCTTTTTCCTGCATTTTTTCCCACTGTGTACTCTGAGACTGCTTTTTCATAGGGAACTGATTTTGTAATTTCATTTCTGATAGAACCATCAATTATTGTTGATAATGTCATGAACATTTTTGTCAGTATTGCTGTTGAATTTGCTGTAAGCAGCAACGGCATGTCAAGATTTCTTGTCTATCAATTAATTTTAAATACTCTTTGAATTCGTTCACCCATTTTCCACCAATGTCTTCATGATAGGTGTGTTTTCTGATTTTCATATTTTAATTAATGTCGATATTTTTTTGCAAACTCAGCCAGGACCTTGAATTTTTTCCAACATGATCACAGGATGCATTCTTCACTTTGACACACAATCACTTTTATTTAACATCCTCAGATTTTTGTCTAACTTGTAAATAACAGCTAAGATAACCTTTCACATATCTATATAAGAAATGTAATTTCTCACTTGTGTTATTGAGACATTGAAAAAGTCTTGACATTACCTAAAACCCCAGGGATTTTAAATATATATTTTATTGATTTTTTACAGAGAGGAAGAGAGTGGGATAGAGAGTTAGAAACATCGATAAGAGAGAATCCTCAATCAGCTGCCTCTTGCACATAATAATCTATATCTATATCTATATATATATATATATAAAACACGAACACCAAAACGACTGGAATGACCGGTTGCTATGACGCGCATGTGCCAGCCAACCCACCCCATCGGGGGCAGCCCCTCCTCCAGGCGTTCCCCTCCCCCAATGGGCCTACACACACACCGACTGGGGGCGGGGCCAGTCCCCCAACCTCCCGCATCCCATCCCCCCTGCCAGCCCGGCCCGATTGACCCCCATTGGGACAGGCCGGCTGGACCCCCACCTGTGCACAAATTCATGCATCGAGCCTACAGTTAATACGTAATAACATGACTGTATCCACGTCCGTATGCATCCGGGCACATCTCCCTTCCTGCAGACAACGGCCCACGAACTGAAGAGCGTGATGCCAGCTCTGGACAAGGCCATCCTGGCTCTCAACACCCTGGACAAGACCGACATCTCCGAGCTGAGGTGAGTCGTCGGCCCGTTTCTTTCTTTCTTTTTAAAAAAATATATTTTATTGATTTTTTTTACAGAGAGGAAGAGAGAGAAATAGAGAGCTAGAAACGTCGATAAGAGAGAAATATCGACCAGCTGCCTCCTACACACCCCCTACTGGGATCTTTCAGTCCGCAGACCGACGCTCTACCCACTGAGCCAAACTGGTTTCGGCAACACCCACATTTTTAAAGACACCCAAGGAATGAGGAAAAGCTATGCATCAGCCATTTGGTCTCCTTACCAAAAATGCTCGTTTAAAAAATAAAAAAAAATCCATGCCGAAACAGGTTTGGCTCAGTGGATACATAGAGCGTCGGACTGCGGATTGAAGGGTCCCGGGTTCGATTCCAGTCAAGGGCACATACCTTGGTTGCGGGCACATCCCCAGTAGTGGGTGTGCAAGAGGCAGCTGATGGATGATTCTCTCTCTCTCTCTCATCGATGTTTCTCTCTATCCCTCTCCCTTCCTCTCTGTAAAAAATCAATAGGAAGGGAGAGGGATAGAGACCTAGGAACATCGATGAGAGAGAAACATCGACCACCGCCTCTTGCACACCCCCTACCGGGGATGTGCCCGCCACCAAGGTCCACGCCCTTGACCGGAATCGAACCTGGGACCTTTCAGTCCGCAGACCGACGCTCTACCACTGAGCCAAACCGGTTTCGGCAATAAAATATATTTTAAAAAATAAAAAAATAAAATAAAATTCCCTTATTGAAAAAAAAATAAAATAAAAAACCCGTACGTGCTGTCGCCCGAGGCCGCTGACCGGTGTGTGTGACTCCCCCCCCCCCCCCCCCCCCCCCCCCGTCTGCTGCAGGGTGTACGCGCGCCCCCCGTACCTGGTGCTCACGGTCATGAACGCGGTGTGCACTCTCCTGCAGAAGAAGCCCAACTGGGCCACGGCCAAGCTGCTGCTGTCGGAGACCGGCTTCCTGAAGAAGCTGGTACAGCTCGACAAGGACCGGCTGCCCGAGAAGGTAGGGAGCCGCTCGCTGGCGGACGCACCGCGGACAGGTCGGTGCCGACGGACCCAGAGTCAGACCGGAGCGGGGCCACTGGGCTCCGGCCCGGCCGGGCCCGGGTGTCGCCCAGAGGCTGAGCGTGGACCTAGGACCCAGGAGGGCGCAGGCGTGGGTTGGGGGTTCCATCCCCAGTAGAGTTGGTTGGGGAGTGGGGTTTGAAGGAGGCAGCGCATCAGTGATTCTCACCATTGATGTTTCTCTCTCCCTCCCTCTCCTCGCTGAAAGCAATAAAAATATATTTTTTTTTAAATGAGAATTTTGTATCAGAATTAGAAGTCAGAGGGGAGCGTTGCAAGATCAGAGAGCAAGCTGTATGTCTGAAGAAAATGGGGTTTTTGGAAGTGTTGGGGAGAGGCAACGTCACCCTGAGATCAGAAAATGCCCTATGTCACTCTTTATTATTATTTTTTTTAATATATATTTTATTGACTTTTTACAGAGAGGGAGAGAGAGAGAGAGAGTTAGAAACATCGATGAGTAAGAGACACCGCTCAGCTGCCTCTTGCACACCCCCCACTGGGGATGTGCCCGCAACCAAGGTACATGCCCTTGACCGGAATCGAACCCGGGACCTTTCGGTCTGCAGGCCGACGCTCTATCCACTGAGCCAAACCGGTTTCGGCCCTATGCCACTCTTTAAGTAATGAAATCCGTGAAGACGCAGGAGGGGGGAGAGTCTGGATGGGTGGGTGGAGGCACACTATGGAAGTGCGGTGAGTGGAGAGCTGTGTCTGAGTTGTTTTTTGTTTTGTTTTTTTTTTAAGATATAATTGATATATTGGTACTAGAGCCAGTTTGTGGTTAGGCATGAGTGTGGGGGTTTTTGTTGTTGTTGTTGTTGTTGTTATTTGATTTTTAAAAAAATATATTTTATTGATCTTTTTACAGAGAGGAAGAGAGAGGGATAGAGAGTTAGGAACATCGATGAGAGAGAATCATCCATCCAGCTGCCTCCTGCACGCCCCCTACCGGGGATGTGCCCACAACCAAGGCACATGCCCTTGACCGGAATGGAACCCGGGACCTTTCAGTCCGAAGGCCGATGCTCTATCTACTGAGCCAAACCGGTTTCGGCTTTTATTTGATTTTTACAAAAATCACCCAAGGATATTTTTTTCCATTGATTTTTTTAGGGAGAATGGAAGAGGGAAGGGAAAGAGGGAGAGAGAGAGAGAGAGAGAGAGAGAGAGAGAGAGAGAGAGAGAGAGAGAGAGAGAGAGAGAGAAACATGGATGTGAGAGAGAGAGAGAGAGACATCGATCGGCTGCCTCCCGCACGGGGCCAGGGACCGAACCTGGCAAAACCAGCTACGTGCCTCTGACCAGGAATCCACCCCGAGACCCTCCGACCCAAAGGCCAGGCGCTCTAACCACTGAGCCACCGACCAAGGGCCGGGTACGCTGTTTCTGTTCCACTGGGGAGCAGCCAGGTGGGCACGTCTGACGGGAGGCAGAAGGGCACCCTCGGGTGGGCGAGGGGACGCTCCCGATCGGGAACAGATCTTGCTCACGGGGACGCCTCGCCCACGTCCTGCCCAGGTCTTCGTGAAGCTGAAAAAATTCCTGGTCTTGCCCGACTTCAACCCCAAAAAGATCGCCCTCGTGTCGCTGGCCTGCTGCTCGATGTGCGAGTGGATCATCGCGCTGAACAACTACCACGACGTGCGGAAGGTACGAGGCCGCCGGGGGGCGGCCCTGGGCACAGGGGAAGGTTGTTCAGGGGTGTACTTCTAGTAATTAAAATTCTAATTAAGCCGAGACCGGTGTGGCTCAGTGGGTAGAGGGTTCGATTCCGGTCAAGGGCATGTGCCTTGGTTGCGGGCACATCCCCAGTAGGGGGTGTGCAAGAGGCAGCTGATCGATGACTCTCTCTCATCGATGTTTCTAACTCTCTATCTCTCTCCCTTCCTCTCTGTACAAAATCAATAAAATATATTTTTTTAAATAAATAAATAAATAAATAAAATTCTAATTAAAAAATATTTTTACTGGCTTCGGCAAGGAAGGGAGAGGGAGAGAGAGAGAGAGAGAGAAACATCAATGATGAGAATCACTGATGAGCTGCCTCCTTCAAACCTCCCCCCCAACCAACCCCACTGGGGATGGCGCCCCAGCCCACGCCTGCGCCCTCCTGGGTCCTAGGTCCACGCTCAGCCTCTGCGCGACGCCAGCCGGGCCAGAGTCCCAACGGTCACGCTCCTGTCTGGCCATTAAGACGCACGTGAACTTCCGGGAGAGAATACGGGGAGACAGACGTTCGTTCTCACCACACACGGGCCCGCACACCCAGCCGGCAAGCCCTCCTGCCCAGTCCTGCTCTTTATGGCCAGGACACTCTCATTCCATTTGTTTGCCTTCCCACGTGTCGCCATAGCCAACTACTTTATGTCTCTTCCATCCACGTAATTCTCTGCAAGTTCATAGGAAGAGTTGACACTTATCAATGCCATTTAAACTAAAGTGGCATTTTTAGCCCCAGCCGGGGTGGCTCAGTGGATATGGCGTCGGCCTGCGGACCGAAGGGTACGGGGTTCCATTCCGGTCAAGGGCACGTGCCCAGGGTGTCGGCTCGGTCCCCCCCACACACCCTGTGTGGGGCGTGCAGGAGGCAGCCGATCCGTGATTCTGTCTCATCGTGGATGTTTCTGTCTCTCCCTCCCCCTTCCTCTCTGAGATCAATAAAAATATATTTTTTAAATGAAGTGGCATTTTTAAGAAGCGAACTTGACCTCCCTAACGCTCGAATGTCGTGACATTCCCTTGAAGGTGGTGGGCCCGAAACAGGCCCAGGTCGCTGAGGCCCAGAACATTCTGAGAATCGCGCAACAGAGGCTGGCGGAAAAGCAGAGAGGTTTGCAGCTGGTAAGAAAGCTTTTTCTACTTGCTAAACCGCCAATGCCTTTGTGAACTTGGACAGCAACCTCAGGAAAGAGCCCTTCTCTCAGCAGGATTCCTACATTTAAGGTAAAAGGGGGACGATAGTGAAGGTAGTAAGGTCTGAATTACGATGAAACCAGAGGCCCGGTGCACGAAATTTGTGCAAGAGTAGACCTTCCTGCCGAAACCGGTGTGGCTCAGTGGATAGAGCGTCGGCCTGCGGACCAAAAGGTCCCGGGTTCGATTCCGGTCAAGGGCATGTGCCTTGGTTGCGGGCACATCCCCAGTAGGGGGTGTGCAGGAGGCAGCTGGTCGATGTTTCTCTCTCATCGATGTTTCTGACTCTCTGTCCCTCTCTCTTCCTCTCTGTGTAAAATCAATAAAATATATCTTTTTTTAAAAAATTAATTAATTAAATAAAATAAACATAAATTGTCTTTCAGGTTGAAGACCACTTGCAGTTTTTGCAGGCGGCCTACAGAGACATCGTTGCCGAGAAGGACGTATTGGCAGCTCGAAGACAGCTGGCCACGAGGCGCATGTACTGTGCGTCGGTGTTGCTCACCGCCCTGGGCGACGAGAAGGTGTGGCGTTTGTGGGTCTTCTGTCTCCTTCGTTAATGCCTCGCGCTTGTCTTCACGCGGGGGTCACTGACACCACAGGCAGAAGCTGTTTCGCTCGTCCCTAAGACGGCACACACCCTGGTCTGTGCGGTGCCGAGTAAAACTCAGAACATCAGGCTCTCTTTTCTATGTATCAGCACGGATGGGGCGGAAAGGGAGGAGGGGACGCCGGGAAAGGAAAAGAACGTTTTCTTTCTTTCTTTCTTTTTCTTTTTTTTAAAATATATTTTATTGATTTTTTTTTTTTTTTTTTTTTTTTTTTTTTTTTTTTTTTACAGATTGGAAGAGAGAGGGATAGAGAGTTAGAAACATCGATGAGAGAGAGTCATTGACCAGCTGCCTCCTGCACACCCTCTACTGGGGATGTGCCCGCAGCCTAGGTCCATGCCCTTGACCGGAATCAAACCCGGGACCTTTCAGTCCGCAGGCCGACGCTCTATCCACTGAGCCACACCGGTTTTGGCAAAGGATATGTTCTTTTGTTCTGTGTGTCTTCTGACCCTTTTCACCTCATCTAATTATTTCTCCTCTAACTCGTCTTCCTTGTCTCTCCTGGAATCCCTGGTGAGCTGAGTAGGGTTAGTTATATACTTCAGCTCTCTCAAAGGATGTGACAGAATCCCCCCAAATCATTTTAATTTAGTTTAAGGAGAGACCTCTGAGGGGAGACTCCCGCAGGGCAGGAGGAAGGAAGTTAGGAAGTTAGTCCCATCCGAGGGAGATGACATCCCTCCATGTATGTCCTCGTGAGCATGCGTGTTGAGCGGTGGTCTAGCATTAGCCTTATCCCAAATGGTGAGCTGCCAGAGGTTGGGTACTTGACCAGCACACTTCGTGTATGGACAGTCGAGCACAGACATGGCCGTGGAAGGAGGCGCACCACCAGGGAGCGTGGGCTCAGATCCCAGCGACCCAAAGAGAGCTTTGTGGACTTGAGCAAGTAGCCTAACTTCTCTAGCCTTCAACTTCCTCCTTTTCATTCCAATGAAGTCAGTGGCTTTTATTTAACAGGATATTGAAAGAATCAAATGAGATTTACAAAGTAAAGTATCAGATAAGTGAGGATTTAATAAGTATTGATCATTATTATTGGGCACCATCCTATATAATAGGTAATGTGGCTGCCCCCATGTGGACACAAGATGGCCAACAGTTTGGGGGGGGCCAGGCCTGCAGGGGAGGTCAATTGGGGGGACCAAGCTTGCAGGGGCAGGCAGGTGGGGGCAACCAGGCTGTCAAAGGGATGATAGTTAGGGGTGACCAGGCTGGCAGGGGATGGCAGTTAGGGGCAATCAGACCGGAAGGGGAGCAGTTAGGCGTCGATCAGACTGGCAGGGGAGTGGTTAGGGGGTGACCAGGCTGGCAGGCAGGCAGGCAAGTGGTTGGGAGCCAGCAGCCCTGGGTAGTGAGAGAGATGTCCCAGGTTGGAGAGGGTGCAGGCTGGGCTGAGGGACAATCCCTCCCCATCCCTACCCCTGTGCATGAATTCCATGCACCAGGCCTCTAGTTAATAATATAATATGATTTATTTGTTAATTACTCCGCCTTATTACACAAAGAATTTGAAATGCCTATCAATCTTAGCAAATATGATCCCATTGACAAACCCAAAAACAGGACTCGTGTTCCCTTTAAAAATAAAAAAAAATGTGCGTGATTCCATTTTAGCCATTATTAATTATATTACATCTACAGCAGGAGAAGTGGGATAGAAATGGCCATGACTGGTCCAGCTGGGAGGCCCTTTAATTTCCCAGATGTCTCAAAGCAGCAGGTGTTTCTAGCAAATACCAGTAACTCGTTTTTATTCTAACGTTTAGATCCGATGGCAGGAAACGATCGATCAGATAGACAGCAAGCTGGAGGGCATTGTGGGGGACATACTGATGTCGGCCGCATGCATCGTCTACAGCGGGGTGCTAACCCCGGAATTCCGCCAGCTGATCGTGAACCAATGGGAGAACCTCTGCACCAAAAGCAACATTTCTCTGTCTTCCAAGTTTTCTTTAATCGAGGTCATGGCACAAACCCAGCAGGTACCCACGTAGCTGTTATCCGGTGAAGTGGCTTTATTGTTGGATTTTGCGTGGGCATTTTTTTTTATTTTTTATTTTTTGGCTTTGACCTTTCCCCTGAATTATGTTGATAATGGAAAGTACTTAAGTCTGTTCTAGGCCTTAAATTGTTCTGTTCTGTTTTGTTTTGTTTTTAAATATATTTTATTGATTTTTTACAGAGAGAAAGGGAGAGAGATAGAGAGTTAGAAACGTCGATGAGAGAGAAACATCGACCAGCTGCCTCTTGCACACCCCCTACCGGGGATGTGTCCGCAACCAAGGTACATGCCCTTGACCGGAATCGAACCTGGGACCTTCCAGTCCGCAGACGGACGCTCTACCACTGAGCCAAACCGGTTTTGGCCTTAAATCGTTTTTTAAGTTATACTTTTAATTCCTCAATTAGTTATATCTACTATTTCCCATTCTCTGGGCAAAAGTCACAACATATATATATATATTTTTTTTCTCATTATAATCCTACTACGCTGTCTAATAAAGATAGCCAACTTCCTCCCCCCGAGACTCCTTTTGTTACAGAAAACCGAAGAAGAACGAAGCAATGCTTAGAGAGATGGAGCCACGTTTATGACGCACGCGGGTCCAGGGGAAAAGATCTCTCCAATTCTGGGCCCCGACCTGCAGGCATTTCCCCTCGTTATATGTTTTTACTTCCTTGGTCTCCCAAATATGTTTCCGGCCCCTTTCTGCAAAGTTCTTAAAGAGCCCCTATGAGACCTCAACCAGAGGAGGCCTGGCCTGGCGCCAGCACCGATAGCCTTGTCTGGGGAAGGTTTAATGGCCTCTCTGAAGTGGGAGTCGTCTTGGCAAGCAAGAACCCTTCAGTCCACAGGCCAGCGCTCTATCCATTGAGCCACACCGGCTAGGGCCGGCGTGATCACTACTCTTGCACTTGGGGGGGGGGCGTTATTAAGTCAAAGAAGGGTTACTTGAACACCGGCGTGGCAGGACCACCACGCCGATGGATGGGGGCCACTGAGCGGCTAGCGGGAGGGCACACGTCCTGTAGGTATTAACCACGTGAAGACGTTGCTAAAACAGTGACAGCTTCCCCGGGTCTCCCTCCAGATCCGCCGGTGGCACCAGCAGGGGCTGCCTCTCGGCAAGTACCTAACGGAAAACGCCATCCTGATCCAGAGCGGCCTGTCATGGCCTCTGCTGATCGACCCCTACAAGCAAGCGTACAGCTGGATCCGCCAGATGGAGGGGCCGGGCCTGCAGGAGTTCTCCTTCAAGGACAGCGGCTACATCAAGAAGATCGAGAACGCCATCAAGACGGGAGGGAGCGTCCTCCTGCAGGTGCGTGTGCCCCACGCGGCCGGCTCCCCTCGTCCCGGGCCGCGGACACGTACCTCTATGCACGGAGCAAAAACAGCCTGAGTGAGACCTTATAGAAAGCGGCAGCTAGCCGAAACCGGTTTGGCTCAGTGGTAGAGCGTCCGTCTGCGGACTGAAAGGTCCCAGGTTCGATTCCTGTCAGGGGCATGTACGTTGGTTGCGGGCACATCCCCGGTAGGGGGTTTGCAAGAGGCAGCTGGTCGATGTTTCTCTCTCATCAACGTTTCTAGCTCTCTATCCCTCTCCCTTCCTCTCTGTAAAAAAATCAATAAAATATATATTTTTTTTTAAAGAAAGAAAGAAAGCGACAGCTGACCTCGGGAGGGAAATACATGCGTATACACAGTGAGTTTTCGGCGTCCAGCTCTCTCAGGTCTGTCCTTCACCGGTATCCAGATGTTCACAGATCGGCATTTTTTTTTTTAAATAAATTTATTTTTCTTTTTAAAAATATATTTTATTGACGTTTCACAGAGAGGAAGAGAGAGAGAGCTAGAAACATGGATGAGAGAGAATCATCCATCAGCTGCCTCCTGCACACCCCGCCACTGGGGATGTGCCCGCAACCAAGGCCCATGCCCTTGACCGGAATCGAACCCGGGACCGACCTTTCAGTCCGCAGGCCGACGTTCTATCCACTGAGCCACACGGGTTTCGGCAAGACGGGCGTTTCTTAAAGCTGTGTCCTTTTCACCTGTCGATGGTGTGCGAGGGGAGCTTATTGAACTCGCATCCCCTGCATTTCCCAGAACCTGCCTGAAACCTTGTCTCCAAGGCTGAAGGCGATTTTGAAGAAGGACATCTATCAGCGGAGAGGACAGTCTTTCATCCGGGTCAGCGACTGTGACGTTGAATACAACCCCAAGTTCAGGTGACGTCCCCCGCCGTCTCCTCCCACTGGGCTGCCCTCAGGCCTGACCGCCCCTCCCCACACCCCCGGGTCCCACCTGCCCCAAGCTGCCCCCCTCCGCACGCTCTGCCCTCCGGGGAGCAGACAGGCCTGTCCTGGTGGAATACGTCATGTCACCCCTCTGCTCCACCCTCCGCCGCCTTCTCCCTCCTGGGAAAACCCATCGTTTTATCACGGTCGGCAAACTGCGGCTCTTGGGCCCCTTGAGTGTGGCTCTTCCATAAAACACCACGGCCGGGGCGAGTCTGTGTGGAAGAAGTGGCATGAGAAGACGTTTAGATTTTAAAAATGTGGCTCTCCAGAGACATGTCCACCGTGGTGCTGTTGGTAGTTGGCTCTGTGGACGGATGAGTTTGCCAAGCGCTGGACCAGGGCAGGTCAAAGCGCCTGCTATTGAGCATTCGTCTTCACTGTGTCCTGATGTGTAGACCAAATGTAGTACGAACATCACTGATGGTTGCGTTTCTATTTTTATTTTTATTTTTTTTAAAGATGTGTTATTGATTTTTTCACAGAGAGGAAGAGAGAGGCACAGAGAGTTAGAAACATCGATGAGAGAGAAACATCGATCAGATGCCTCCTGCACACCCCCCCCCCAATGGGGATGTGCCCGCAACCAAGGTACATGCCCTTGACCGGGATCAAACCTGGGACCCTTCAGTCCGCAGGCTGGCGCTCTGTCCACTGAGCCACACCGGTTTCCGCGTGATGTTTGCATTTTTAAAGTCATATGTCCCCAATGTATTCACGGAGTATAAACTGAGAGCCTCCTTGCGTACAAGGCAGAAGAGCACTGAAAACGAACCTTGGTAACTTCCAGGAGAAATAGTAGCTTTTCCATCACTCAAGGAAATGGCCTTATTTACCCCCTCGGACTAAAGGATGGAACCTCTCTCGTGTCTCAGGTTGTACATATCCACAGAGGTAGACAACCCCGACTTCCCTCCCACCGTCTACAACTTGGTCAACGTCATCAACTTCACGGTCACCTTCCAAGGCCTGCAGGATCAGCTCTTGTCCACCATCGTCACCCACGAGGTGCCTCACCTGGAAAACCAGCGCTTCCAGCTGCTGGAGAGCATCTCCCTGGACGCCATGACTCTCCAGGAGCTGGAGGAGAAGACGCTCAATCTGCTGGAGAACACACAAGGCAAGCGGAGGCGTTTAGTGGCGCCCGAGCCAGTGTGGCTCAGTGGGTAGAGCGTTGGCCTGCGGACTGAAGGGTCCCAGGTTTGATTCCAGTCACATCCCCAGTAGGGGGTGTGCAAGAGACAGCTCATCCATGATTCTCTTTCATTGATGTTTTTAACTCTCTATCCCTCTCTCTTTTCCTCTCTGTAAAAAATCAATAAGATATTTTTTTTTAAATAAAAAAATTAAAAGAGTACAGAATGAGCCAAAACTGGTTTGGCTCAATGGATAGAGCGTCGGTCTGCGGACTGAAGGGTCCCAGGTTTGATTCCAGTCACATCCCCAGTAGGGGGTGTGCAAGAGACAGCTCATCAATGATTCCCTTTCATTGATGTTTTTAACTCTCTATCCCTCTCTGTAAAAAATCAATAAAATATTTTTTTTAAATAAAAAAAATAAAAGAGTACAGAATGAGCCGAAACTGTTTTTGGCTCAATGGATAAGCGTCGGTCTGCGGACTGAAGGGTCCCAGGTTCGATTCCCGGTCAAGGAGCATGTACCTTGGTTGCGGGCACATCCCCAGTGGGGGGCGTGCAGGAGGCATCTGGTCGATGTTTCTCTCTCATCGATGTTTCTAGCTCTCTATCCCTCTCTCTTCCTCTCTGTAAAATATCAATAGAATATTTTTTTTAAAAAATAATAAAAATTTAAAAAAAGAGAGTACAGAATGATGAAGCTGCCGTGGATTACTGGGGTGGTTTTCATTTACATTTATTTTCTGTTTGCGTTATCCCAGGGTGTGTGCTGGATAACGAGGAAATCATAGACACCCTGAGGAAATCCAAGATCACCTCCGACGAGATCTCCAAGCGCATCAGCGAGACGGAGAAGGCGGAGAGCGAGATCCAGGCAAACCGGGAGAGCTACCTCCCCGTGGCCACCCGCGGCGCCCTGCTGTACTTCGTGGTGGCCAGCCTCCCCCAGGTCAACCACATGTACCAGTTCTCCCTGGATTGGTTCCGCCAGGTCTTCCTCTCGTCGGTGGCCTCCGGGGGCAAGGAGCAGGAGGAGCACGGGTCCAAGTGGGAGAAGGCCTCCCTGAGAAGGACTCTCGGTAGCCCGTCCAGGGAGCGTGTCAGCCCCTCCCGGGAGCACAAGCTCAAGCTGGAGAGGCATCCCCTGGAGAGGCGTCTGAGGAGCACGGTGGACGTGCTGACCACGAGCGTATTTAAGGTGAGACGGGCGGGGGAGGCGGGGGCGGACGCCGCAGGGGGCGGCGCCGGCTCTGGCTGAGCTGGCCTGATGGCAGGCTCCGCCGTCCCCGCAGGTGGTGTCCGCGGCCCTGTTCAACGAGCACAAGCTCTGCTTCTCCTTCCTGATCTGCACCTCCATCATGAAGCACAGCGCCCGCCACAGCCACCCCGTGGACGCCATCGGCTCCCTCTCGGAGGAGGAGTGGAGCATCTTCCTCTACTCAAGCACCCTGGCCAGCACCGAGGGCGTCATGCCCATGCCCCGACTCAACAGTGAGTGCAGGCCACGGCTCCGCGTTCGGTGACAAGGTATCGTGGCGGGCGACCCCACGGATGACGACCACCCGTCAGCCGCGTGGGAATGTAGGAAGCCTTTGTTACGGGCTCGAGTGCGGGCTCACGTCTCAACTGACACAACAGCGAGCCAAGAGAGCCTCGATCCACGCTAAGCACGCTGCTTTTCCCCCGTCTTAGGGGTGCCCGGCAGATTGTGATTGGCTAAAAGTTTTAACAAAGAAAGGACAGTTATAAGCTGTAGAAAATTCCACTAGTACAGTAACATTTAAAGTTCATACAACAGCCGAAGCCGGTGTGGCTCGGTAGAGCGTCGGCCTGCGGACTGAAAGGTCCCAGGTTCGATTCCGGTCAAGGGCGTGTACATTGGTTGCGGGCACATTCCCCGGTAGGGGCTGTGCAAGAGGCAGCTGGTCGCTGTTTCTCTCTCATTGACATTTCTAGCTCTCTATCTCTCTCCCTTCTTCTCTGTAAAAAAAAAAAAAATCAATAAAATATATTTTTAAAATATATAAATAAATAATAAATAAATAAATAAAGTTCATACAACACCTGGGGTGGGGGTTTATTTTCAGTTTAAGCAATCTCTGTTTGACCTGGTTTGGTCTGTTTGTTCTGCCTTGCGGCTACTGGACACAGGACGTGCCTGCCTGGGGGTTGAGCCTTGCAACAGAACTATTTTATGACTAACAGTGATGCTCGGCTAAAACGTATCATGCGACATTCTTTGTTGTGGGTCTGGTTGCTTGTTCCTTCCCTGGCCTGGAGCCCTGCCTCGACTGGGTCTTGCCGGCCACAACAGTATTTACCCGAGAAACACCAAAGGTTTCTTCTTTGCTTTTTTAACAAAAATATATTTTACTGATTTTTCACAGAGAGGAAAAGAGGGAGAGAGAGAGAGAGAGAGTCAGAAACATCGACGAGAGAGAAACATCGACCAGCTGCCTCCTGCACGCCCCCCACTGGGGACGTGCTTGCAACCAGGGTACATGCCCTTGACCGAAATCGAACCTGGGACCTTTCAGTCCGCAGGCAGACGCTCTATCTGCCGAGCCAAACCGATTTCGGCAAAGAAACATCCAAGGCTTCTGAGGTGCCCCCGCTTGGTGCTTCTGTGTGCGTTGCACTAAAAGCAGTGTGGGTTCCAGGGCAGTGTCTGTGTCATCACAGGACCCCCTGTTCTGCTGGGCGTGTCATTGGTGCTCAACAGTGTTGGGGTGAGTGAGTGACGGTTGCCACGGTCAGGATAGCTCTAGCCGGCCTGATTAGAAGGCTGAATAGTCCCGGGATCGGTCCGTCACCTGTAAGCTGGAGGATCCAGCGAAGCACGTGGTGTGATTCAGTCCCAAGGCCTTGAGGACCAGAGGAGCTGCTGGGTCAGTTGTGGGCGGGGTCCAATGCGCAGGCAACAGAAGAGAAGATAGACAAATGGGACCGCATCACACATCGAAACCTGGACATCAAAGCTCATAATCAACGGAGCGAAAGACAAGCTATGGAATGAGAGAAATATTTCAAATTGTATGTCTGATAAAGAGTGGATATACAAAATCTATATATATAAAAGCCTACGTGACTGTTCTGACCGGCTGACCGGTCGCTAGGACATGCAACGACCACCCGGGGGAAGTGCCTGCATTGCGCGTGTGCTCCCTGGTGGTCCATGCACTCACTAGCGTCCGGTAGACTGGTCATTCTGGTCATTCTGCCATTCGGTCGTTGGGCTTTTATGATATAGAATCATTATACGACATAGCTTTCTCCCAACCATAGGTACTTACCCAGCATCCACTTGGCAGTGCGTCCCTCGGGGACAGGGTGTGTCTCCTCCGCCGTGACCGTTTCTCCTCCCCCTCCAGGCCTGTACGAGACGTGCAGGAGACGGCACCTGCAGTGGGTCTCGCACCCGCGGTGGAAGCAGTGCCTGTACCTCAGCGGGCGGCTGGAAGCCTTCTCTCTCCTGTGCCGGTCCCTGCTGTCCAACGTGGCCCAGTGGAGCGTGTTCCAAGACAGCCAGGCGCTGTACGTCCTGCTGGCCACGCCTTTCTGTCCCGAGGCGGAAGACAGCGAGAGGTCCCCGGAGGAAAGTAAGAGGCCTAACTTGCTCGCAGCCATGTGTGTGTGTGTGTGTGTGTGTAGAGTATCACCTTACAGATGGAGTAGCTTAGAGGATGAACCATTACTGTGTTGTAAGCACCTCAAAAAATATATTTTTATTGATTTCAGAGAGGAAGGGAGAGGGGGAGAGAGAAGCATCCATGATGAGAGAGAGTCATAAATCGGCCGCCTCCTGCACACCCCCTACTGGGGATGGAACCCACAACTCGGGCACGTGCCCTTGACTGGAACCGAACCCGGGACCCTTCAGTCCACAGGCTGATGCTCTATCCACTGAGCCAAACAGCTAGGGCTAACAGATGTGTTTTAGATATTGTTGGCTGTTTTTGTGTGTGTGTGTGTGTGTGTGTTTAAATGTATTTTATTGATTTTTTACAGAGATGAAGTGAGGGATAGAGAGTTAGAAATATTGATGAGAGAGAATCATCGATCAGCTGCCTCCTGCACACCCCCCGTCGGGAATGTGCCCGCAACCAAGGCACATGCCCTTGACCGGAATCAAACCTGGGACCTTTCAGTCCGCAGGCCGGCGCTCTATCCACTGAGCCCAGTGGCTAACAGATGTGTTTTAGAGATTGTTTTATATAAGAGATGTGTTTCAGAAATTGCATAGGCAATAGAACTTAATTTAAATGACTTGTTACTTTTAATATCTTTTTCCATTTTTTTATTTTTATTTTTTTCAGTTTGAGCTCTTCCTTCTCACTTTTCCCTGCCCCTTACACCACCCCAAGTCCAGTCTCCTTCCATCACCATTTATCCCTCTATGCCTCCTCAACTACCCCTTCTCTCCTTCCTTTCCCTCCTCTACCCCCCACAGTCACCACACTGCTCTCCGTGTCCAATGCTTCATTCTCTTCTTTTTCTCAATTCCTCTGCCCCCTCCACCCAGCCCCCACCACCACCACCACCACCACCGATAGCTGGCAGCCTGCTTTCTATCCATGCGTCTGTCTCCACTCGGATTGTTAGTTCCTTTTGTTCCTTTGTGGCGTCTTTTCGTGAGCTAAAGCATCCCATGGCTAATCCCTGTTTCCCTCTCTCCATCACATCTAGTTGAATTTCTGAATGAACACGAAGAGTTACGAAGTCCCGTCAGTTTTCCCTGGGAGAAACTCACTCCATTCCAAAGACTTATTCTGGTAAGATGCGCTGTGAGCAAATAATTGGCATTCTAAGTGTTTCAAGCGCTTTCACAGTCACTAAACCCTTCAGATTTAAGGTTGAGTAAGCAGCCCGGCCGGTGTGGCCCAGGGGTTGAGCCGCGAGCTAGGAACCAGGAGGTCACAGCTCGATTCCCGGTCAGGGCACAGGCCCAGGCCCAGGTTGCGAGCTCCCTCCCCAGTGCGGGGTGCAGGAGGCAGCTGATCCATGATTCTCACCATTGATGTTTCTCTCTCTCTCTCTCTCCCCCTCTCTGAAATCAATAAAAAAATATATATTTCAAGTCCTTGGGGTTGAAAATGAGAACAGTGGGGACAGTCTAACCATGCTGGATGGGTCGGTGAGACAGACAGAGCAGGAGCCAGCCGCACGCGGGGGACACAGTGTTGTGACCGACCACACGGAGAGCGCAGATCCCCCCAGAGACGGTGTCCGGGCCCCACCCCTTCAGCTTCCATCTTCTTTTCCAGATAAAAGTCCTCAGACCGGAGCGTTTGAAGAACTCTGTGAGGAAGTTTATCACTGAAAAGATAGGAAGCAAATACATCCACAGAACCGGAATCAACCTGAAGGAGTCCTACAAGGACTCCAACGCCTGCACCCCGGTGATGCTGATCCACGCGCGAGGTGAGCCGCGGGGAAGCCGGTGAGATGGCACCGCCGTTTGTAAGACGTGGAGAAGTAAGGCTGCGTCCGCTTTAAGATATTTTCCATGTAAAAGGGACAGATTAAAACGTTAAAGTACAGTAAGAATGAACCTTTTGCCCAGCTGGTGTGGCTCAGTGGTTACGGTTCAATTTCCGGTCAAGGGCACAGGCCTGGGTTGTGAGATCTATCCCCCAGTGGGGGGCATGCTGGAGGCAGCCGATCAGTGATTCTCTCTCATCGTTGATGTTTCTCTCTCTCTCTCCCTCTCCCTTCCTCTCTGAAATCAATAAAAGTACAGATATTTTTTTTAAAAAAGCAAACAATGATCCCTTGAAAAAGTGTAATAGGACAAAGATTTACAAATATGAAAACATGTATCAGCACTAGTTTTCTGTGCAGACAGAAACTGTGTGGACAGGAAATAGCTCCCAAACTCATATTATTGACCAGAACATTGAGATTTCCCTTATATTCGTTGATTGTTGAATTAGCATCGACTCATGAAAAAATATATACGTTCGAAAAGAAACTATCAGAAATCGGTCCTCTGACCCAGCTTTTGTATTCCTCAAAACCCCCAGTGCTTTTCTTTTTTCATTTTCTTGTCCGGGACCCTAAACAAAATACTTTCTTCATGCATCTTCCGCTCCTCATTATCTCCAAATCAAACATACCCTAAGGACTCACCGTTTTCAGACTTGGATTCCACTGGGCAAAAATCTTGCTCAAAATGCCTTTCACATACAGACTCTCTTGTCAGAAACCCTTCTGTGTAGAACACCTGTCCCCAAGCCTGCCACGTAGGTGCCGTCCTTTCCTTAAAGACTTGGCCCACCGAAACCGGTGTGGCTCAGTGGATAGAGCGTCGGCCTGCGGACTAAAGGGTCCCGGGTTCGATTCCGGTCAAGGGCATGTACCTTGGTTGCGGGCACATCCCCAGTGGGGGGGGTGCAGGAGGCAGCTGATCGATGTCTCTCTCTCTCATCGACATTTCTAGCTCTCTATCCCTCTCCCTTCCTCTCTGTGGAAAATCAATAAAATAAAATAAAAATAAAAAATAAATAAAAAGACTTGGCCCAAGGTGGCAGTGACTAGCCGTCACGAATCCAACTTCCAAGCCACAGAACGGAGGGAAAGGACAGTTTCACACAGCCATGTGACAAACATGGCTGCCAACGCCTCTTTGCCAGACTTGGATGCCCAACCCTAGTGGCAAGAGAGGCTGCAAATACAGTATCTTCGCTGGGTGCCCGCCACCTCGGGGAGCACTGAGCTTCAGCCACCGAGGACGAAGGGACAGTGATGTGGGAGTCGGTGACAGAAGTGGCTGCTAGAAAGCCTAGCCCCTTCCCCCAGCCCCATCTCCATGTCCTCCCACCACCACGCACAGCTGCACAGTGCGAGGCTGGAGTTAAGGGGGAGTTGTCGGAGCTCACAGCTGGAGTTCAGGGGAAGTTGTCGGAGCTCACAGCGGATGTCTCTCTCTGCCTCGGTCCTCAGGGGTGGACGTCACCAACACGCTCCTGAAGTTCGCCCAGGACTCCAGAGGAACCACGGAGCACGTGACCATGCTGTCCCTGGGCCAGGGCCGGGCAGCCAAAGCTGAGGACCTCATCGCCGAGGCCCTCACCAAAGCCGGGCAGTGGGTCTTGCTGCAGAACTGCCACCTCGCCGCGTCCTTCATGCCCCGGCTGTGCACCATCGTGGACTCGTGAGTGACCCGCGTGTTTGTCGCTGATCAGGGGGGCCACACGGGGAGGGGCGACAGCTGCGTGTGCCTGTGCTGCAGCCAGGGTGTGAACATTGGACCCTCAGAGGAAACGGAAGCTGTCTTACATCCATTCTCTTTTCCCCCAGCATCTTGACAGCTACACTAAGAATTTTCTTTCTTTCTTTCTTTCTTTCTTTCTTTCTTTTTTAATCAGCTATTCCATTTTATTTTATTTATTTTAAAAATTTAAATATATTTTTATTGATTTTTTTTTTTTTTTGGCAGAGAGGAAGAGAGAATAGAGAGTTAGAAACATAGATGAGAGAGAAACGCCAATCAGCTGCCTTCTGCATGCCTCCTACTGGGGATGTGCCCGCAACCAAGGTACATGCCCTTGAACAGAATCGAACCTGGGACCTTAGAGTGCACCCAGCTAAGAGAAAAATAGCAGGCTACAAGCAGGATGTGTACTACAATAATTTTATTCAAGAAATGAGAGAGAGAATAAAGCCATGCTTAGTAGAATTTCATATTTTTTGTTTTTCTGTTTAATTTTGTGTTCAGCCTTTTCTTGTGTGTATTTGCTTTTGTTGCTTTAGTTTTGTTTTGTTTTGTTTGTAAATTAAAAAGTAATAAGTTTAGACTTGCAGAAAAGTTGCATTCTGTTTAGTTTTTAATTTGTCATTTTCCCAGGTTTCTGCAATGAGTACATGTTGCTTCAAACTTGGGACCAAAAACTAGTTTCTTAAAACGGGATTTCATGGGTCTCGTGCAAATTCTTGTGCAACGTGGAAGTTCTGAGGGTAGTCTGACAAGCTCTTTGATTGTTAAAATGATTTCTCAGTTCCCTTAAAACATCGAAATAACAATGATTCTTAGAACCCATGGGTGTGGTTTAAGTTTCTCACATCAGTATACACATTTTTTTTTTTTTTAATTTGCAGACTTAACGACCCAGCTGTGACCAGAGACCCCGAGTTTCGGCTGTGGTTAAGCTCAGAATCAGACAGTTCTTTACCAGTTCCCCTTCTTCAGAAGAGCTTGAAGGTAAGAACAAAGTTTTTTGTTTTTGTTTTTGTTTTTTAATATATTTTATTGATTTTTACAGAAAGGAAGGGAGAGGGACAGAGTTAGAAACATCGATGAGAGAGAAATATTGATCAACTGCCTCCTGCACAACCTCCACTGGGGATGTGCCCGCAACCAAGGTACATGCTCTTGACCTGGGACCCTTCAGTGCGCAGGCTGACGCTCTATCCACTGAGCCACACCAGTTAGGGCGAGAAAATGTCTTTAATGTTTTTCATTCATGCATAGAACTTGATGGGGTTTTATATCCCATCGTCTGTGCAGACAGAGGGTAGTTTTCCTAACAAGGAAGGATGCTGATATCCCACAAAAAGTGAGAAAGGACACCAGAGGTCAGTAAGTAGATGAAAAATAAAAACTCGGCCCCCAGACATCAGAGAAATCCAAACCGGAACAAGGCGACGCCTCTGGCAGCCCATGGAACTGGCAAAGAGGAAGCTGGTTCGGACCTGATTTGTAAATTAAGTGTGCCGTGAACTAGCCACCTCACATACTGCTGGTAAGGTACTGTCAGCAAGACTTTAAGCCAGGACAGAAGATAATCTCGCAGTAAACACAACTAGTCTTAAAGTTCCAAACAGTTTAATCAGGTGACCCACTTCTAAGACCAAATTACTAGAGATATAGAGATAGAGATAGATATACATACAGAGATAGATATACCTACAGAGATATAGATACAGATATAGATGTATAGATATATAGATATATTGATATATAGATATATAGAGATTAGATATAGATATACATACAGAGATATATAGATATATTATAGATGTAGATATACATACAGAGATATAGATAGAGATATATAAATATAGATATATAGATATATAGATATATAGATATACATAGAAATAAATAGATGTAGATATACATACAGAGATATAGCTATAGATATATATAGAGATATAGATATATAGATATACAGATATACAGATATACATATACACATATACATACACATACAGAGAGATAAAAACATCAGTGATGAGAGAGAATCCTGGTCAGCTGCCTCCTGCACGCCCCCCCACTGGGGATCAAGCCTGAAACCCCGGCACATGCCCTGACCGGGAATCGAACCGGGGCCTCCTGGTGCGTAGGTCGAGCTCAGCCACTGAGCCACACCGGCCGGGCCCGGGGGATGTCGGATTTGCCGTTCCCCCGGGGCAGGTGGCCGTGGAGGAGCCCATGGGGCTGAAGAGCAGCCTGCTGAAGGCGCTGGGCCAGGACGGCAGCGGCGAGGTGACGGAGGGCGGCTTCGAGCGCGCGGACTGCGGGCCCTGGTGGAAGAAGCTGCTCTTCGGCCTGTGCTTCTTCCACGCCCTCATCAGCGAGAGGAGGAAGTACGGCGTCCTGGGCTGGAACGTCCACTACGAGTTCAGCCCGTCCGACTTCGAGGTGACGGCGGCTCGGCCCTCGGGGGGGGGGGCCTGGCCGGGGGGGGGGGTGGCCGGGTGGGGGGGCCTGGCCCAGGGGGCGGGGGGCGGCGGGGGGGCCTGGCCCGGGCCGGGGGGCAGGGGGGCGGGCAGCGAAGTCTGTGACCGAGAGTCACACACAGGGCGGAGGAGGGCAGCAGCCAGCAGAGGAAACAGGGACTCGGGCAGGAAACGGTGACACCAGGGCCGCCGCCACCCAGGCCGCACTCACGCGGGTGGTTTGGGTTGGGTTGTCTGGTTTGGAGTCTTACAGTTCCAAACAGTTTAATCAGGTGACCTGCTTCTAAGAAAAGACTGAGGTACTAGATATAAATATAGGTAGAGATATAGATATAGATATAGATATAGATATAGATATAGATATAGATATAGGCATAGATAGAGGCATAGATAGAGGCATAGATAGAGGCATAGATAGAGGTATAGAGGTATAGAGGTATAGAGGTATAGATATAGATATAGATATAGATATAGATATAGATATAGATATAGATGGTATAGAGATAAAGAGATAGAGAGAGAGAGAGGTATAGAGGTTTAGAGGTTTAGAGGTTTAGAGAGATAGAGAGATAGAGAGATAGAGAGATAGAGATAGAGATAGAGATAGAGAGATAGATAGAGAGATAGATAGATATAGATACATAGATACATATCTATATATCTATACATCTATACATAGATGTATAGATATATAGATATATACATACAGAGAGAGAAACATCCATGATGAGAGAGAATCATAGATCGGCTGTCTCTTGCACACCCCTTACTAGGGATGGAGCCTGAAACCCCAGCACATGCCCTGACCGGGAATCGAACCGTGACCTCCTGGTTCACAGGTGGAGTCCACACTGAGGGCAGGCGGTTCGGTTTGGTTTGGGTTGGGTTGGATTGGGTTGGGTTGGTTCAGTTTGGGTTGGTTCAGTTTGGTTTGGTTTGGTTTGGGTTGGGTTGGGTTGGGTTGGGTTGGGTTGGTTCAGTTTGGTTTGGGTTGGTTTGGTTTGGTTTGGTTCAGTTTGGGTTGGTTCAGTTTGGGTTGGTTCAGTTTGGTTTGGGTTGGTTTGGTGTGGTTTGGGCTGGGTTTTCTGGTTTGGAGCCTGGGGCAGCAGGAATCGAATCCACTTTGTCCTCAAGCCAAAGGGAAGGCGCGTCACTGGAGGGGGACCGAGCAGGAGATTTAACTGCGTTCTCAGCACAGAGCCGGGCAGCCCCAGGAGGGCCGGGGGCAGGGCCTGGGCCGGGGGCCACGCTGAGACTGTCGTGTGCGGCCAGCAGGCCCAGCCCCTCTCGGCAGGGGGCAGAGTGGCCTGTGGACTCCACTCAGAAGTTAATTAAGTAGTTCGGTGTGAGTTTAACAACAACAACAACAAAGGAAGTCATGGATAGACAGGGACAGCCTGGTGTTTCTTTCATTTTTTTTTCATTAAATATATTTTATTGATTTTTTACAGAAAGGAAGAGAGAGGGATAGAGAGCTAGAAACATGGATGAGAGAGAATCATCGACCAGCTGCCTCTTGCACACCCCATACTGGGGATGTGCCCTTGACCGGAATCGAACCTGGGACCCTTCAGTCCGCAGGCCGACAGCTCTATCCACTGAGCCACGCCGGTTTCGGCGGACAGCCTCTGTTCCTCTTGCTGTTCCGTGTCTTTCCACGGAGAAAACACAGGCAGCCGTGTGAGGGCCTCTGCTCGCGCGTTTCCAGGGCAGAGCGCTGCCCAGGACACACCCTGACATGACAGGAGCGTGTGTGTGTGTGCGTGTGTCCCGCAGGTGGCGGTGAGGGTGCTGGAGAGCGCCCTGAGCGGCCAGCAGGCCGTGCCGTGGCCCAAGCTGCACTACCTGCTCGGGGAGGTGGTGTACGGGGGCCAGGTGACCGACCCCTGGGACCAGCGCTGCCTCAGCACCCTGCTGCTCCGCTTCTGCAACCCCGACGTGCTGCGCCCCGACTTCAGCTTCTTCAGCGAGGAGGTGAGGGCGGGGGGAGCCGTCCCGCGGGACTGGATCGTGTGTTTGTTAAGAATGAGATCTTGCCTTTTTTAAATGTCATTTTTTTAATTTTATTGATTTTTTTTTTTTTTTAACAAAGAGGAAGGAAGAGGGAGAGAGAGTGAGAAACATCGATGAGAGAGAAACAGCCATCAGCTGCCTCCTGCACGCCCCCTACTGGGGACGTGCCCGCAACCAAGGCACGTGCCCTTGACCGGAATCGAACCCAGGACCCGGTCAGTCCACAGGCCGACGCTCCATCCGCTGAGCCACACCGGTTAGGACTTAGTTTTATTTTCAGAGAGAGAGGAAGGGATTGGGGGGAGAGACAGAGAAAGAGAAGCAGCGATGTGAGAGAGACACACCGATCGGTTGCCTCCCGCGCACACACACGCCCTGACCCGGCCAGGGATGCAGCCTGCACCTGAGGTACGTGCCCTTGACCGGTATCGAACCCCAAACCCTTCAGTCCAGTGCTCTTATGGCCACTGCTCTTACCCACTGAGCCAAAGTGGCAAGGGCAGGCTTGGTTGTTTTTAACTAAGTTATTGTCAAAGAATTTTTTTTAAATATATTTTGTTGATTTTTCTTTCTATTTTTTTTTTTTTTTTAACAGAGAGAAAGAGAGGGGGATAGAGAGAAACATCGATGAGAGAGAAACATGGACCGGCTGCCTCCTGCACACCCCCCCACTGGGGGATGTGCCCGCCACCAAGGCACATGCCCTTGACGGGAATCGAACCCGGGACCTTTCCGTCCGCAGGCCGGCGCTCTATCCGCTGAGCCACACCGGTTTCGGCATTGCCAAAGGATTTGTGGTCCGCACCTAAAGTGACTTCCAGGTGCCCTTTTCGTGGCTCTTATGAACCTCGGTGTCACGAAACCACGTGGCCGTGACCCTGACAACTACCTGCTGGTCAGCGGCCGCTGCTCTCGGCGCCCCTCCCAGCCCCTGGCCCCAGGGCCCGGTTGCTTTCTGTCGCTGGACCCCTGCATTTCACAGCCAGAAGCTCTGCGCCTCTCGGCCGTGTGCACCCCCATCCCTGGGATGGTCCGTCGTCCTCGAGATCCCTCTCCCAGCCCGGGCCAGTGTGGCGCAGTGGTTAGGACAGCCAGAGGGTCTCCGGTTCGGTTCCCGGTCCGGGGCGCGCCCCTGGGCGGCAGGCCGGAGCACGGGAGGCATCCAGGCGTGGTGTCGCTCTCGTCTCAGTGTCTCGATTGTCTCTCCCTCACCCTCCTTCTCCTTAACCCCCTTCCTCCCTCCCACTCCCGCTCAGAACCCACGGGAACGATGGTCCTGGGGGAGGACTCAGGACGCACACGCCCCCGCCCCCTCCTCTGTGGGGGGCGGCACAGGCAGTGAGGTGTCGAAGCTCGATCGTGGTTGCTTGGGGGGGTCGTTTCTTTCATTTTTTAAATATTTTTTATTGACTTCGGAGACGAAGGGGGGGAGAGAGAGAGATGTATGGAAGCATCCGTGATGAGGTTAGAATCATGGACCGGCTGCCTCCTGCCCGTCCCTTCCTGGGGATCGAGCCCGCAACCCAGGCACGTGCTCTTGGCCGGAATCGAACCCGGGACCCCCCCTCCCCCCGCGCCCCCCAGTCCGCAGGCCGATGCTCTATTCACTGAGCCACACCAGCCAGGGCGGGTGGCCGTGCCTTCCTCTCCCTCCCTCCTTTGCACGCTTCCCCACGAGAGCGTTGTGTGTGCGCGTCACGCAAGCACCTCGCCATGCCAGGTCCCAGGTGCTGCTTGGCGGAAGGGCCTGGGCCCGTGGTCGGCAAACGGCGGCTCTCGGGCCCCCGGAGGGCGGCTCTTGCACACAGCACCACGGCCCCGGCGAGTCTGTGTGGAAGACGCGGCGTTAGGACGTGGCTCTCCGGAGACCTGTCCGTCCCGGTGCTGCTGGCATGGGGCTCTGTGGACCGCTGAGTTTGCCGCCCGCCGGCCTGGCACATGCCCCTGCGGATAGAGGCTCCGGGGGACGTTTCTGGGGGGAGAGGGGGGACCCCGAGGTGGGAGCTGACGCCGTGTGCCCCCCAGCTGTGCCTGCCGGAGCCGGCCAGCCTGCGGGCCTACCGCCGCGCGGTGCAGGCGCTGCCGGACGACGAGCCGGCCGAGCTGCTGGGGCTGCACCCCGAGGCCACGCGGGGCTGCCGGCAGGCGCAGGCGCAGGCCTTCCTGGACCACCTGGCGGCGCTGCAGGCCAAGGCGGCCACGCCCAGCCTCCCCGTCAGGTGCGACCCCTCGCTCCCCCGTGTGGGGCGGGGAGGGGCCGGCGTGTCCGCCTGGGGGGGTGCAGGGCCGGACTCAGAGGGTGTCACCTGAGAGTGCAAAACCTGGGCTCTCCAGGGACAGAAGCCAGTGCACACCCAGGCGCACACACACGTGCACACTCACACCCACATGCACTCACACAATGTGCTCACACACATGCACTCACATGCACACATGCACTCACACTCACAAGCACACACGCACTCACACACATACATTCACATGCACACATGCACTCTCACACACATGCACATACACATTCACACTCACACACATGCACGCTCACACACATGCACACATGCACTCACACAAGCACACGCAGTCACATTCACATACACACATGCACACTCATGCACACATGCACACTCTCATACACATGCACATATGCACATTCACACTCTCACACACATGCACGTTCACATACATGCACACATGCACTCACACACAAGCACACACACTCGCATACATTCACATACACACATGCGCACATGCACACTCTCATGCATGCACATACGCACCCCCACGCATTCACTCTCACACACATGCACACCCATATATATGCACACATGCGCAGTCCCACACGTGCACACTTACACACACATGTGCACACTGACATGCATACCCACTCACACGCGCCTGCACTCTCTCACACACACATGCACACTGACACACAGTTACCAAGCATGTAGGGGGGAGGGAGCTGTGGTGAGTGAGCTGTGCTCTTAAACAGAGTTTGCTGACACGTGAGATGTCGGGAATTCCCATCCGAACAGGCAGAGGGGAGGGGGGCCGGGCCTCCCGTGCAGCCCTCACGCTCCACCCTCCCTCTGTGCAGCCGGGAGCCCAGCGGTGACGAGCTGGTGCTGGAGACGCTGGCGGACGTGCAGAAGCGGCTGCCGCTGACCGTGGAGAAGGAGGAGGTCTCCGGCGCCCAGGGCACCCTGCGCAGCATCATGGCGGGCACCGTGTGGGAGGAGCTGCACACCAGCCTGCCAGGCGAGCGAGCGGCCCTCCCTCGTCCCCTCCTCTACCCTCCCCCTCTTCCCTCTTCCCACCATCCTCCTCCATTCCCCCTGTCCCAGCGCAGGACTCTGGCACCAGGCAGATAGGGTCAGGGGTCAGGGTCAGGGTCGGGGTCAGGGCAGAGACAGATGGAAGGGCCACAGAGGAAGGGGTGAGAGGTTACGGTCAGGGTTAGGGTCAGGGTCAGGGTCAGGGTCAGGGTCAGGGTCGGGGTCAGGGCAGAGACGGGACGGAAGGGCACGGAGGAAGGGATGAGAGGTTACGGTCAGGGTCAGGGTCAGGGTCAGGGTCGGGGTCGGGGCAGAGACGGGACGGAAGGGCACGGAGGAAGGGATGAGAGGTTACGGTCAGGGTCAGGGTCAGGGTTAGGGTTGGGGTCAGGGCAGAGTCGGGACGGAAGGGCCACAGAGGAAGGGGTGAGAGGTTACGGTCAGGGTCAGGGTCAGGACCAAGATGGACGGAAGGGCCACAGAGGAAAGGGTGAGAGGTCAGGGTCAGGGTCAGGGAAGAGACAGATGGAAGGGCCACAGAGGAAGGGGTGAGAGGTTACGGTCAGGGTCAGGGTCAGGGTCAGGGTCGGGGTCAGGGCAGAGACGGGACAGAAGGGCCACAGAGGAAGGGGTGAGAGGTTACGGTCAGGGTCAGGGTCAGGGTCGGGGTCGGGGTCAGGGCAGAGACGGGACGGAAGGGCACGGAGGAAGGGGTGAGAGGTTACGGTCAGGGTCAGGGTCAGGGTCGGGGCCGGGGCAGAGACGGGACGGAAGGGCACGGAGGAAGGGGTGAGAGGTGGGGGGTGGGATCGGGGTGGGATCGGGTTGGGGGCTGGGGAGGGGAGGGTGGTGGTGGCTGCAGACTAAGAATGGAGACATAATCACGGTAGCAACCGAGAGAAGCCACTCGGCCCCAGCTGGTTTTCCCAGTGGTTAGAGCATCGGCCCTCGGACTGAAGGATCCCGGGTTCAATTCCAGTCAAGATCACACATGTGCCTCGGCTGCAGGCTCCATCCCCAGCCCTGGTCATGGCACATGCAGGAGGCAGCCTATCGATGGATGTGTCTCTCATATCAGTGTCTCTCTCTCTCTCTCTCTCTCTCTCTCACATGCACACTCACAGACGCACACATGCATTCATACACTCACACATACCGGTCCCCATCCTCCCTGGACAAATGAAATTCCTTTAACCTCCAAATCCTATTGCTCTCCTTTTTTTTTTTTTTTTTTTTTTTTAATATGTTTAGAGAGGAAGGGAGAGGGAGAGAGGGAGGGAAACATCCACAATGAGACCGAATCATTGACCCCCTGCCTCCTGCACGCCCTCCCCTGTGGACCGAGCCCGCCCCCCCCCCCCCCGGGGCAGGCCGGGCAGAAATACCGCCGCCCTCGCTCTCCCTGATGCAGGCTATGACCCCTTCACCCACTGCGTCCTGCTGACCTTCCTGAAGCAAGAAATCGGACTCTTCAACCAGCTGCTGCTTGTCGTACACGAGTCCCTGAGGGACCTCCAGCTGGCCGTCAAGGGGGAGATCGTGCTGGGGCAGGAGCTGGAGGAGATGTACAACGCCTTCCTCACGGGACGCGTGCCCGCGCTGTGGCAGGTGAGCAGGGAGGGGTCCCCCCACGGTCACCGATGGGTCGCAGGAGCAGGCTGACCGTGTGCAGCCACGTGGCCGCTGGCACGCCTCCGTGACAAGGTGCGACACGCTGTGGGCGAGTGGATGCTGATCAGATCTCTTAGCCCAGGGGTCCTCAACCGTCCTAAGGCCCCGGCCCTTTCATACAGTTCCTCACGTGGCGCCCCCCCAACCATAACATTATTTGTTTTTAATATATTTTATTGATTTTTTTTTCCCCCAACAGGAAAGGAGATAGTTAGAAACATCCATGAGAGAGAATCATCGATCAGCTGCCTCTTGTACACCCCCGACTGGGGATGTGCCCGCAACCAAGGCACATGCCCTTGACCGGAATCGAACCCGGGACCTTTCAGTCCGCAGGCCGGCGCTCTGTCCACTGAGCCACACCGGTTTCGGCTTTATTGAATTTTTTTTTTTTTTTTTTTTTTTTTTTTTTTTACACAGAGAGGAAGGGAGAGGGATAGAGAATTAGAAACACCGATGAGAGAGAATCCTCGATCAGCTGCCTCCTGCACACCCCCGTCCGGGGACGTGCCCGCCACCAAGGTACACGCCCTTGACCGGAATCGAACGCGGGACCTTTCAGTCCGCAGGCCAACGCTCTGTCCACTGAGCCACATCGGCTAGTCCCACCAATAGAATTATTTTCGTGGCTACTTCGTAACTGTCATGTTGCTACTGTTATGAATCGTCATCTAAATATCCGTTTTTTTCCTGACGGTCTCAGGCGGCCCTGCTAGTGGTTCTCACCCTGAGACCATCGGAACACACAGATACTTACGTTTAACGATCCGTAACAGTAGCAACATTACAGTGGTGAAGGAGCAACAACAATAATGTCACAGCATGAGGAGCTGTAGGAGAGGGTCTCGGCGTTAGAAAGGTTGAGAACCACACTGCCTTGGAGGGAAATTCGGCAATCCTGCTCAAACACATTTATCTCAGGAATCTATCCCGGGACTGGTTTGTGACGGCATAAAGCTGAGAACGGCGTCATTCCTCGTAACGGGAACCCAGTTAAATGACGATGCGGCGATACTGTTTCAAGGAAAACGGGTCGTTTGAAGATATGATGAGCACATACACACATGAGACCCGGGCTGATGTGTGCACACGTGTGCGGAGAGAGGGCATACGTGCTTTAAATTCCAGAAACGCAATTCAGAGTCTTGGGAGTGCCGGCAAAGCCAGCTGACAGCACCCCGGCCCCTAGGCCCCCCGTCACCCTGACCCCCTTCCCCCCAGGGGCACGCCAGGGGAGGAGCAGCTGGCGGGGCCAAGGCCAGCTCCAGGCCAGGGTCAACCCCAAGTCGGGCTGGCCGTGGGCCCAGGCCTCCTGCGGGCCAGCCGCCAGGGGGAGCGGCCGCTGTGTGCGGTGACACGGGGGAGACGGGGGGGGGGGGGGGGGGGGGACGGGAGGCTGTACGGTAGGAGGTTGGGGTGAGGTGGGGGGTGCGGTGGGGGACTGGCTGCCCAATTCTGGCCGCTCCCGCCCCCGTTGCCCCCAGCAACAGCCTGCGTCCGTGGCCGGAAAAAGCTAAGCGACCTCCCATGCCGTCTCTCGTCCCAACAGAGACACGCCTACAGGTCGTGCAAGCCCCTGGCCTCCTGGGTCAACGACCTCATCCAGCGGCTGAACTTCTTCAACACCTGGGCCAAGATGGCCTACACCACCATCTACCGCCGGTAGGCGCCCGGGGGCGGCTCACTCTGGGCCCGTGGGGTCCGCACAGCAGCCGGGAGGGACCCCAGAGGGGCGGGGGACCCTCCGCTCCCGTTGAGGGCGAGGAGACGGAGACCGAGCGCCGTCCCGTCCAAGGTCACCGCCCCCTGAGGCACAGAAGGTAGGGCCGTGGTCGGCAAACGGCGGCTCCCGAGCCACGCGCGGCTCTTGGGCCCCCGGAGCGCGGCTCCTTCACAACATGCCACGGCCCCGGCGAGTCTGTTCTGAAGAAGTGGCGTCAGAAGAAGTTGAGGTTTAAAAGATGTGGCCCTCCAAAGGAATGTCCGTCGCTGTCCTGTTGATATTGGGCTCTCTGGACCAATGAGTTTGCCCACCACTGACCGAGGGCATTCGCTGGCCACACGGGGTCTCAGGAAAGTAGCGAGCAGGAAGGGAGATATGAAAGAAAGAAGAATTGGTTACATGTAATTTTTTAAATATATATATATATATTATTGATTTTTCACAGAGAGGAAGGGAAAGGGGTAGAGAGTTAGAATCATGGATCAGCTGCCTCCTGCACGCCTCCTACTGGGGATGTGCCCCCAACCAAGGGACATGCCCTTGACCGGAATGGAACCTGGGACCCTGCAGTCCGCAGGCCGACGCTCTACCCACTGAGCCGCACCGGTTTTGGCGGTTCCATGTAATTCTTAAGCGTGTTTAATACATGACACAAAGCCGCTGGAAAGAAGAGCGCACCCAACACTGACTGAGCGCCCGCTGGGTCAAGCATGTGCCCCAGAGCCTTCCTGGTGCCCAACCCTGAGCCTTCACAGTGACCCCGGGCGCGAGGCGGTCCTGTCACTTAGGAGGAAACAGAGGCACAAGGCCCTGAAGGGACGTGCCCACGGCCCCACAACGAGCAAGTGGGCCTGTGGGGATTGGAACCGGGAAATCTGGTTCCAAGGCCTGTGCCGAACTGCCCCCCGTCCCTGCAGCCGCAAGCGAGTGTCCCCTCCCATCCTCCTGAGCTGTCGGGCACTCACAGCCCCGCCAGGACCCCAGTCAAGGCCGGCCCCTGCCATGGTCACACCAGTTCTTTTTTTAAAAAAATATATTTTATTGATTTTTTACAGAGAGGAAGGGAGAGGGATAGAGAGTTAGAAACATCCATGAGAGAGAAACACCCATCGGCAGCCTCCTGCACACACACACACACACACACACACACACCCGGGGATGTGCCTGCAACTAAGGTACATGCATGCCCTTGACAGGAATCGAACCTGGGACATTTCAGTCCGCAGGCTGACACTCCATACACTGAGCCACACCGGTTTCAGCTCACCAGCTCTAAGGCCCAGCGCAGGGCCAGCTTCCTGCCTCCGGAGGGCGGAGACGAGGCGGGAAGGTGGGCGTGGGAGGGACTTGGAGAGTCGCCCGATGGCCTGACCGGGTGGTTATGCCCGACCCCATCCCCCGTGTCTGCCCGCCTCCAGGTACATGCGGTTCATCTTAGCCGGGAAGCAGCCCAGCTCCACACACCAGACGGAGGAGGAGAGCAACCTCGTGGAAGGGTTTCCCGCAAGATACTGGCTCCCCGCTTTCTTCTTCCCACAAGGCGAGTCTGCGTTCCCGGCCCAGCCGCTGGGTGACCGGGGAGGAGGGGGCGGGGGGGGGCGGGGAGAAGGAGCTGGATAGGAGGGCGTTTGGGGATCGGAGCAGCTGGACTCCCTGTTTGAGGTGGGGGTGTGGAGTGGGAGGCGTGAGGCCAGGTTTCTGGTTGGAAAGCTGGGTGGACGCTCTCGTCACTCACTGAATGGGGGCGCGGGGAGGAGTCCAGCTTGAGGGGGGAGCGAAGACGCACAGCGGCAGGTGAGGCACCTGCACTGGGCACCTCGCTGCCAGCCCCCGGCGGCCACAGCTCAGCCTGGTCTCTGGCCGCACCCTCGGCCAGCACTGGCACGGGGGGGGGGGGGGGTCTGGGCAGGGGCGCTGCGTGACCAGGCAGTGAGGTGGGTTTCCGGGGCCGCTGGCTGTGCAGATGGACGAGGAGACTGTGGGAGGCACCAGTGTCGCCATGCAGAACGCATCTGACTTGCACAACGGACCTGGGAAAGGCTCCGTGCACTGGACCAGGCTGCAGCCAGGGGCTCCGTGTCTCCTGGGGCACCCGATCCCCCACCCCCATCCCCGCCGGCCTCCTCTGCTCCCGGCTCAGCCCTTCCCAGGACACGGGGGGTCTTTTCTGAGCCTCTCTCCCCCCGAAGCCGCGGGACACGCCGTCGCCACCGCGTTAGCGAGTCCTGGGGAGACAGAGCCTCCTGCCCGGGTCCCCGTCTGTCACGTCTCAGGAAGACGGACACCTGGGCCTTGTACTCGCCCCCGGAGCCCGCTCTGGCTACCAGGGGCTGAGGCACTGGGGTCGGCCAAGACCGATGAGAAGTGGGGAAGGTCCCAGGACAAACTCTGAGCGCCCCCACAGCCCCCAGGAGGGTCCCGGCCAGCCTCACACCCCCCTCGCCATCTCCTGACCCCCTCTCCCCCCCTCTTCCCTCCAGGAGGCCTCTGTGTGGCTGAGAGCGCCCGCCCGGGCCTGTGGGACGCACACAGGAGCGTGTGCTCCCAACACTCACGGGAGCGTGTGCTCCTGACACTCACGGGAGCGTGTGCTCCTGACACGGGAGCGTGTGCTCCTGACACGGGAGCGTGTGCCTCTGACACTCACAGGAGCGTGTGCTCCTGACACTCACGGGAGCGTGTGCTCCTGACACGGGAGCGTGTGCCTCTGACACTCACGGGAGCGTGTGCCTCTGACACTCACGGGAGCGTGTGCCCCTGACACTCACGGGAGCGTGTGCTCCCGACACTCATGGGAGCGTGTGCTCCTGACACGGGAGCGTGTGCTCCCGACACTCACGGGGGCGTGTGCTCCTGACACTCATGGGGGCGTGTGCTCCTGACACTCATGGGAGCGTGTGCTTCTGACACGGGAGCGTGTGCTCCTGACACTCACGGGGGCGTGTGCTCCTGACACGGGAGCGTGTGCTCCCGACACTCACGGGGGCGTGTGCTCCCGACACTCACGGGAGCGTGTGCTCCTGACACGGGAGCGTGTGCTCCTGACACTCACGGGGGCATGTGCTCCTGACACTCACGGGGGCGTGTCTCCCACAGCCTTCCTCATGGCCGTGCTGCAGGACTACGGACGGGCCCACGGGATCTCCACCGACGGCCTCACCTTCATCCACCAGGTGATCCCCGACTCCGTGGGCTCCAAGGAGGAGGAGGTCTCCATCACGATCCAGAGGAAGCTCAACCTCGTCAGGAGAGCCTTCAAGGTGCCGGGATGCTCACAGGGGTGGGAGGCGGAATCACTCATTCGCTCCTTCATTCTTTCGTTCGTTCGAGCAGTCATTCCCGCGCAGACCGCGCATGCCAGGCACAAGCAGGCAGTGTAAATGGACCTCTTAGGTCCTCTCGCCCTCGGGAACCCGCTGGCCCAGGCACCAGCCACAGCCAGGCCGCCTGGAGGGCAAGCTGGGGACGAGGTGCCCGTCCCTTCTCCGGGGACACTGTGCCCGCCACCCCGCCTGCACCCAGCGGGGGGAGAGCAAGCTGCCCCCCAGGTCCCCCCGAGACAGCCCAGACCTGGAGCTGCTGCCAGCAGTTTCTGCTTCTGAGGATCTGTTGGCACCTCATTGAATTAACCCTTTTTGTGTCGCTCTAAGATCCGCTACAGAACCCCACCCAGCTTTTTTTGTTATTTTTTTAAATATATTTTATTGATTTTGTACAGAGAGGAAGGGAGAGAGATAGAGAGTTAGAAACATCGATGAGAGAGAGCCATCAATCAGCTGCCTCTTGCACACCCCCTACTGGGGATGTGCCCGCAACCAAGGTACATGCCCTTGACCGGAATCGAACCCGGGACCCTTCAGTCCCCAAGCCGACGCTCTATCCATTGAGCCACACTGGTTTCGGCCCCACCCAGCTTTTAAATCCCAGCGCCTCTGTGAGCCACAGTGGCTGCCCTGGGAGAAGCTGGGGACGACGTATGACCCCTTTTAGGATGGGTCTCCTGAAAAGATGGTCATCTGGAAACAGAGTTTTTCTGTGTTTGAAATACCTGTCAGTTCAGGATTAGCATATGCAAACTTGCTTCAGGTCTCAGAGTGGCACCGGGCAACCGCTCCCCAGCACAGGGACCCCCTCCAACCCTCCCCCAGACACCCCCCCCGGCGCCGCTGACAGCCCCTCTCTGGTCCTAGGGCACGGACTCCACACACACTGGGGCTCACGTCTTCGGACTGTTCATCCAGGGGGCAAGGTGGGATCACGAAGCGAAAATACTAGCAGACTCGCTGCCTCGCGAGATCTGCTGCGAATTTCCGGAAATCTACTTCTTGCCAACCAAGGTCAGTACCCCAACACGTGTCACACTGCCTCTGGGCCCCCCCGTCCCCATCCCCCGGTTCACTAGGGACGTCGGTCACTGGATGAGGAGGGCCCAGCCAGGGGCAGGCCGAGACGGAGCACAGCTCAAACAGCCCAGCATCTCACACGGATGCTGAACCAACGCCCACTGCCATTTCCCAGGGCAGGTTCCGTGGAGAGCCCTCGCCGCCCTCTAAGAGGGAGGCCTCCGGGCTTCATCCCCACGCGGTCTCACAGCCACCAACCTCAGGGGGTGTAACCCCCACACGCCCCGGGTCCAGCGCAGGGGACGGGAGCTGGGCAACCTGACTCCGGCTTCTCCGCCAAGGTTTCCCCGGAGACGCCGGAGGCCCCTGAGCTGCCCAAGCAGCCCGAGGACGGGACGTTCGAGTGCCCGCTGTACCAAACGCCGCAGAGGTGCACCTCCCCCGGCTCCGCCTCCAACTTCCTGACGGCCGTGTCCTTGCCCACGCGGAAGCCACCCAGCCACTGGATCACCATGCAGGTCGCCTTGCTGTGTGAGAAGAGTGAGTAATAAACTCCGTCCCACACCAGGCAGTGTGCACTCTGACCACATGTACATGTCTGTGCGCGTGTAGTAGTGTGTGCTTACCGCGTGGACACGTGTGCAGGCTGCAAACAGAGGAAAAATGTTGGGGGTGTCATCTAAGGACCCCCGTTTCGAGACCCCAGAATCATAGGACGCAAAACCAAGGCTCCCGGTAATCTCTCTTTATTTCCAACTTAAAACACGAAAAGCAGAATGTAGCTGGTAGCAGGCTCTTGGTCATTCAGGGAGATGTCCCCCACAGTGTCTAAACTAGGGAACATGCTCATGTGAAATCTATCATTAAAATTCAACAGCAACACCGTACTCGTTAGATCTTGAATGGTTAAGGTACTGAGAATTTAGATTTGCTTTCTATTACAGAACAATTAATAAGGCTCTATGAACAGCTAAGGCTACCCGAGGCACATCTATGAGAAAGGCTTTTAAACATCAAGAATATACAAAAATACAGTATAAACTGCATGAGCTCAGCAGTGGCAAAAACACAGTTTCATTAAAAAAAGTTCCAAAACATATAAAAATATTAGCCTGAAATGGCAAGTCTTCAACCTCCAATCTGTGTAAAAATTTTTAAATAGGGACGTTACTCCAAAAATATATATTTATCCTATTTTTTTTTTTTTTCTATTTGCAACAGTTTATATAAGGCAAACACACACCTGCAACTGAGGTAGAAAAGCCTAATTTGCAAACTTTGGATTAAGAAAAATACCTCCCTATGTCTTAACAGCATCTTCCACAGAACAGCAAATGAGTGCTGTTTCCAAAATGTAATTCATGTCTTTACAGAAGGTAACTTAAAATACTGCATATGTTTTTGTTACAATACGTAGCTCCTGACAATTATTTCACATTTCAAAACACTGTACAGAGAAACCCGAGGTCACCATATATTACATAAGGCTGTGTATTTACATCTCCGATGCCGGGTCAGAGGGCAGGGCAAGCTGCTGCTGCTAAGGGCGTCCCTTGACCAGCGCCTCCGATCACCCTCCTGTGCCAGCTCGGGCCTAGTGGCGCTCCCGCCTGCGGCTGCAGGGAACACACACACTGAGGGTAAGAACCGGCCACGGAACACGATCAGCACGTTAAAAACCAGACCTATGCACAGCGGAAGACTCTTTTTTTCGCAGGCTTTTACGGACTGGAGTTTCCTATTGGAATGCGAAGGCCTAACGTCTTTGTTTGTCCTGTGCTAAGTGTCAGGGTGAAAGGTCACGCTCGGGGCTATAGGAAGACTTACTACTGGGCTCCACAGTCCTGGCTCAGAGGGACCTGGCAGAGTCTGGCCGCGGCTCTCCTCGGGCGGGCGGGCGGGCTAGTACACGTAGGGGAGGAGGCGGTAGGGCACGCGCTGGCAGTACTTGTCCCAGGCCACGCCGTACTTCCGCCGGCACTGGCGCTCGTCCCGCGCCTCCCGGTGCACCAGCAGCACGGCGAAGTAGACCACGTAGAAATAGGGCAGGGCGTGCTGGAAACCTGGCGACGGAGCGGCAGTCAGTGCGGTGGTCCCACACCCGAGCCACAGTAACTGTTTCCTTCTCTGATGGGGAGACCGAGTCCCTGAACCAGCTCAGAGGGTCCCCCCTGTGGGTGGCAGAGGCAGCATCTGAACCAAGAGCTCAGGGGAGTGTGACTAATCCGCTCTGCTCCCCCCCCCCCCCACTGTGATCAGGACCTCTGTCCTCCTGCTGGAGGCAAACCTCCTGTCTGCCCGGTGCTCAGTGGGGTGGGGGCGACCGGGCTGGCAGAAAACAGCGCCTTCGCTGATGCTGCAGAGCAGCGTCTCGGTGCGCACTGAGTCGGGGATAAAAAGTTAACTTAATCCCCACATCTGCTGCTCAGCCTAAAGCATGTGGCACCGTTTAAAACGTCACATTTGCTTTTAGAAAACTTGAGGCTCTGTGAGTCCCTAACTCCCCTCAGAGGCACCACCCACGCTGTCCCAGCCAAGGACTCCTCTGTGGCCGGCCGGCCGGGCGGGCGGTCAGGCGAGCGCGCCCGCTGGTGCTTACCACACGGCAGGGACCAGGCCAGGGCCATGATGAGGTCGCCCAAGTAGTTGGGGTGGCGAACGAAGCCCCACCATCCGGAAACGAGAAGGTTCTTGCCCGTGGACGTGTGAATGGTTTTTAAATCTGTATGAAAACAGAAACGTGTGTAACGACATGTTGGCAAATAGACGTAAGGCATTCTGTGCAATACGAATGTTACAAATGTGAAACCAATGCTTACGTGCAAGCTTCGGATCAGCAGGGTTTTTCCGGAATGCATTTTTCTGAGCATTTGCACATCGGAAGATTACATACCCACAAACTGTAAGTGAAGGATTTCATGTTACAATTTAGAAATAGTTAAAGGTACCTGTAATTTCACTTAAGACATTGTTTCTGGGCTCTGAGGAAATTTCCAAAGTAGAGGTTAATTTCACAGACTTCTCAGAGCCCACGTGACGATAAAGCCAGTCTGGACGGAGGATCGAGGAGCAGGCCGCAGCCTCTGAGCGCTGTGCCTGTGGCCGGGCAGGACACTCTGTCCCTTGAACTCTGGCTGAGGCTCAGCACCGCGTCTGCACTGACAGATGTGCCAGCGCTCACCGCGGTCCTGAGGCAGCAGCTTTAGTTCAGTGACCAGTCCCTGCCGCTCACTGACTATGAAAGGAGGGAACTCACCTGTCTCACACCTTCCCACAGGCGACATGGAGAAACCAAACCAGCACTTCCTCTGCACCAGGGCCCCCCCTGAAGCTCAGCGCCACCCCTCGCGCGCCCGCCGGAGGAGGGGGTCAGCGACAGTGCAGACAGAAAGCCCTCCTGCTCCCTCTGCCCCCTGCTCCCCGTGTGCTCTGCCTCCCACCCACTCAAATTCAGACCAAACCCCGTAGCCTCTGAGAGGGCTCTCAGCCAGTCCCTCTCTGTCCCCTCCACAGGCCTCCTGGGAGTCTGTTCCAGGGAAGGGGGGCCCTAAGGAGACAGGACTCCCCTCCTTTCCGTCCACAGCGGAAACCGTCCCCACATGTGACCATCTTCTGAATTTAATTGAGTCTATGGATGCTTAGGTCACGCAAAGGGTTAAATTTAAAAGCAAAGTGTCTCATGTAAAAATCCTCTCTCTAGAGCAAATGGCCAGTGCCACATAGGAGGCAGGGTGGGAGGTTAAGAAGCACAAACGGGCAGTTACCCACAGGCCTGGGATATAAAGTAAAGGCGTTCTCCCAGGGGGCTGTGGGGGGAGCCCCTTCTGAAGGACTGTGACTATCTAGTCACTACCCCGAATGCCCACTATAACTAAAAACCTTAAAAATCTCCTAAAGAGCCTAAGCACGAAGCATCCTTTCTCTTGGCAAACGCCTGTCACTCACCCACCCCAGCTCCCTCCAGACTGAGCTCATCACGGCCACTTAGAAGGTGTGTGACGTGAGCATGGAGGCAGCAGCCTCGGGGTGACGTGAGCACGGAGGCAGCAGCCTCGGGGTGACGTGAGCATGGAGGCAGCAGCCTCGGGGTGACGTGAGCATGGAGGCAGCAGCCTCGGAGTGGACAACACTCACGTTTCAGGGCGACGATGAGCGCGGCCAGCGGCCAGGACAGCTCGCTGGGGTGGCGGACCAGGTAGAAGGCCTGCAGGCTGTACACGAAGGGCACCCACACCAGGTCCCCGAAGGCCAGCATGAAGCCAAAGCCGTCGTGGATGATGTCCATGGTGGTCAGCACCGCCTCCTGCCGGCCAGGCGGAAAGACACATTAAACAAAGTCCGGTTTATAGTCCGATTTGTGAGGGGCTGCGGGAGGGGAACCTGGTTTCCCGCCTGTGGCTTCATCCGTCCCGCTGACAGGCCTCGTGTGCCCCCACCTCTGCCCTCAGCTAACGCTCCCCGGCCCAGGGCCGAGCGAGTGTGCCTGCACTGTGACCCCCAAGACTAAGCGGTAAACAGCCAGCACCCGTGGCTCCCGCCTCGCCCACAGCACCCTGCGTCTGCCTCGGAGTCCGAGTCCACGGCTGTTTGCTGGTGGAGTGATGGCATCGCCAGCTGCCTGTTTCAGGCCCCCAGGCACCATGTCATTTCCAATCAGACGCTGCCTGGCAAGGCGGGCACTCCTCACGGTGCTTAGCCAAGGGGATGCCATCCGGTGCATTGGGTGAGCGTGAGGGCACTCACTCCCACGCAGAGGCTCTGCTTTGGGAACCAGTTACCTCGTTCCAGAGCGCGTCCACCACGTACAAGAGCTGGAAGCTGTTCACCAAAACCATCGCCAGGGAGGGGGCAGCGCGGTGCTGTAGCTTCATCTCGGCCAGAAGCATCGCCAGGTTGATCACCACCTGAAACCAAAGCGCCGCCGGAATCGTCAGTCCCCACGGCCCCGAGGCGGCCCCCCGCGCCCACACCTTCCCCAGCCCCCGCCTCGGAAATAAGACGCGTCCCCCGTGAACCCGACGGGGGCCCTGAGGACAGGAGGACGTGTCTGTGGTGGCCAGGCCCAAACGCATCGCTCCGAGCGTGAGGACCACTGGACGCCTGGCAGGTGGCTCAGGTGGAGCAAAACCGTTCCATACACCGAGAGGTTGTGGGTTCGACTCCAGATCAGGACACACATGGGAGGCACAGATTTGTGTGTGTGTGTGTGTGTGTGTGTGTGTGTGTGTGTGTCTCTCTAAAAAATCAATAAAAACACATCCTCGGATGAGGGTAAAAGGAGAGGGCACTGGACTGACCCAAATTAAAGGATCCTCCTCAAGGGGCAGGGTCCCGGGAGACCAGGAAAGACTAGCGGAAACCAGAGCACAGTAACCAGGAAGTGGTAACCTGTCCCAGTGCCCCGTGCCGTCCTGGCCCCGGCTGTGGCTGTGCCAGGCGCTGACACCGGGAAGCAGAGGGGGGAATGGAAGGGGACTCTCTTTGCTGCGACTCTACGCGCCTGAAATACGTTTGTTCTTTTTCCTACGTGAATCCACCAACACTCTCACTTTCCTACGTGAGCATAAACCACACCCTTTTCCGGTTTAATAACCTGTGACAGGGCATCTTCTCCTCAGGACTACATTTCCCGTGAGAAAATACTTGAAGGAGACAGATTTAGGGAAAGCTGTAATTATTCCTAAAATACACCACCCACCGCTTCCTTAAAACTGCCTGCAATTCTAAGTCTGGGACCGATTTGCGCTGAACTTCGAGTTAAAAACAGCACAGACATACCCAGCCCATCAGCCCGGGGCGCAGCTCACAGAAGTATTTGAGATCGAAAGTCCCGATCCGAGGGTTCAGCTCGCGGCCGATGAAGAAATCGTAGATGGCGTTTCCTGAGAAGGAAGAGTTCTTGTTCACACAGCTTTTGGGAAACACGCTATTCCAGGCCCAACTGCGAGGCTCTCAGGAGGCTCAGCTGTCCTCTGCCCCGGCCCACTCTCCCCTGCCCGCCCCAGCAGGGGGACCCGGGGGCTGAGCCCCAGTGCGCCCCCCCGAAAGCACCCCCCTGCCACACGGCCTGGGACTTTAAGGGAACTAGAATACTTTTTAATGTAGCTTATCATTTTTTTTTTAAATAAGCAACTTAATTTTCTTAATGCTTCAATACTTTAGGCCAGAATCAACCAATCTGAAATCTCTTCGTTGTGCTGTTTTTTAAAGGCTATTTTCTACTTGGGACAAAAAATAACATTTGTCATACATGATGGCGCTACGAACCTTTACTAAAACGCTACTGCTATTATACACGTTACTAAATGTCTTACTGTCCTCAAGTGACTACAAAAGGGAAGAGACACAAGAAAGTATGAGGAAATATAGTTTCTTAATTTCCTTTTCTTTAAATATTTCTCCATCTTTTTGTCCTTGTTTCTCTTCCCCGCCCATGAACTGCAGCTGGGAAGGCATTGTGCACAAGCCCTCACCTGGGGATGGGAGGGATGGGGGTGAAAGGGTGGAGGGGGGGATGGGAGGGATGGGGGATGGAGGGGCGGAGGGAGGGATGGGAGGGATGGGGGTGGAGGGGCGGAGGGGGCGATGAGGTGTCGGGGGGAGGAGGGAATGGGGTGCGGGGATTAGGGGGGCTGCACTCTCGCACGCAGGCCGCGCTGCTCACCAGAGCTGGCCGGAGACAGGGCCCCCCGGGGCGCCCGCAGGGCCCGCGCGTAGAGGTAGCCGCTCAGGCCGGTGGCGAACAGCAGGGCCGCCAGGGCCAACTGCAGGAAGTGGTGGTACACGTAGCAGAGGTCCACGCCCCACAAGAGAGCGGCTCCCACGGCTGCCGAGGTCAGGATGAAGGCGTAGAACCCTAGAGAGGCAGGAGCACACGTCAGCCCCGAGGGGCGTGAGCCGCCGTCACAGGATGGCAGTGAGGCCAGGCTTCACCGTCAGGCCCAGCGGGCGCGGGCACAGGCACACACACAGGCATAGGCACACACACAGGCACACACACGGGCACACACACGGGCATAGGCACACACACGGGCACACACACAGGCACAGGCACAGGCACACGCACACAGGCACGGGCACGGGCACAGGCACACACACGGGTACACACACAGGCACAGGCACAGGCGCACACACACAGGCACACACACGGGCACACACACAGACACAGGCACAGGCACACACACGGGCACAGGCACACACATAGACACAGGCACAGGCACACACACAGGCACACACACGGGCACACACACAGGCACACACACAGGCACGGGCACAGGCACACACACAGGCATAGGCACACACACGGGCACACACACAGGCATAGGCACAGGCGCACACACAGGCACGGGCACGGCTCTGCCAGGTACTCTCTCCGATCTTTACCCGCCGGCCGTGGCATCAACCGTCCACTGCGTGCCCCTCAGGCCAGACAAGTTTCTGTTTCTGTTCGGGTGTAGCACACGTTGGGGAGTTTACGCTCGCAACTGCGGAGCGCTGTAAGCCGCCCATTTGAGCCTTTAAAAAACTCACCGTTTAGTCTATACTGGAGTCTCCTCCCATCAGCCAGCGGCGTGCCTTCTACCACCTTAAAAGAGAAAAAAACCGAATGTGAGATCTTAAACACAGCGCTCATGTCACATACTGGATGTCTTCCACTGTCCCTGAAACCTCTTGGCCCAGGACTGCCTTTTGGCAGGGAAACTTGGCCACAGGTTCAAACATCTTAACGGCAAACCCTCTGATGAAGCAAGCCCGCCCTCAGAAATGTGTCTTCACACGAGCCCAGTCATCACCGCTCAGTGTAGGAGGCCATCACAGGAGCCGGCTGCCCCAGCCACCCCCGCGCCACCACGAGACTTGACGGGCCGTAGGAGAGCCTACGTCGGGCTCAGCTCCAGCTCAGTCTCTGGGCGTCCCTCTGGCATGTGGGGCCTCTGCTGCCCGGCTCGCCCACTCACCCACCGCTCTGGCCCATGTGCAAGCAGACGGCACGCACTGATACTGATTTGCTCTGCCATTGACACACATACGCCCCCCGACTCCGTCATTCCCAGGGCTCTGTCCCTGCAGCGGGAGACTGAGCACCAGGACTGGGAACGCTCAGCTCTTCTCGGAGCCCCCGGGTGCCCAGACACAGGTATTGAGAAACATACCGCTTGAACGGGATGGGTTCGAGGAAAAAGCCCTCTTGTTCAATGGCGGCCACGTTTGACACCCGAAATAACTACTGAAAACCGCAAGTAATTTTAAATTTCAAATACTAACCATGGTGTCATTTTCCGTGGGCTAAACGCCTTTACCCTTCCATTAGCTATGGAAAGGCCCTCGGGAGAAATGTAATGCCGTTTGAGATCACAGGATTAGCAAAACCCCACGGTGCTAATTCCAAATGATCCTTATCTATTAAAGGTGTCTCTCAAACACTGTGCTGGGCTTTTAGTTTCTCTCTGTGTGTGTGTGTGTGTGTGTGTGTGTGTACAGCATCAAAACTGCTTTTCTTACTAAGTCTTCTCTAGTTTGAGCTCACCTTGCCTAAAGTAACCTGGATTGTGATTTCACTGGAGATCCTGCCTCTATCACAACCCTTCTCGCCACGGCCAAGGTGAAGGTGAGATCCCAACACCTAGATCTACCCGGTCATTGTGTCCACCACTCCCAGCAGGCCTGGTCCTCCGGTGGACAGACATTCGCAGGGCCCTGAGAACACAGTCCCGCGGTGAATTATTTACTGCTCAGGAGCTCGTGTTCCTTTCAGTCTACCCAATACTCAACTGAAAGAAGAAAAACTACACTTAGCTACGAGGACGAATTTCAGACCCTGCGTGAGGCCGAAAGAGCATAAAATGTTCCTGACAACAAACTTTGGAAAATCAGAAACTCATATTAAAAAATCATAGCCTGGCTGGTGTGGCCCAGTGGTTGAGCATCGACCCGTGAGCCAGAGGTCACCAGTTCAATTCCCAGTCAGGGCACAGGCCTGGGTGGCAGGCTTGATCCCCAGTGTGGGGTGTGAAGGAGGAACCAATGGATGTTTCTCTCTGATCGATGTTTTTATCCTTCTCCCCTCCCTTCTCTCTCAAATCAATAGAAAGATATTTTTAAAAGACATTTAAAAGATAGTAAAAAGTGCAGGCTGAACCCACTGAGCTTAGTAGCTTTTCAATTGACCACTTTAAATCCTGTATCTGAAATGACACACTATACTGAGGGGGGATTTTTTTAACCTCCACCATTAGGCTATTTTGCACAATAGTTTCTTCTTTTCTGTTTGTCATACAAAGTTACACAAGAAACCTCAATCCAATTTTTAAAGCTCCAGCCGGGACCGGTTTGGCTCAATGGATAGAGCGTCAGCTTGGGGACTGAAGGATTCCGGTCAAGGGCATGTACCTTGGTTGTGGGCACATCCCCAGTAGAGGGTGCGCAAGAGGCAGCTGATGGATGACTCTCTCATTGATGTTTCGAACTCTCTCTCTCCCTTCCTCTCTGTACAAAAATCAATAAAATATATTTTTTTTAAAATAAAAATAAAAAATAAAAAATAAAAAATAAAGCTCCACTCAATAGGCAGGTGTTACAGGATCCAAGGGCAAAGGCCTATGAGACTAACTCAGAAACTTACCTTCCCGATGGGCAGCAAGTAGAACAGCGCCTGGACGGCGAACCAGAGGAGGTAGGCCCCGAACGCTCTGGCTTCCCACAGCTCAGACAAAGCTGGCAGCGGAGGCGGGAAGTTCAGGAGGCCGGGCTCTCGCTGCCTGCACATCAACAGCAACAGGAAGAGGAAGGCGGGCAGGCCCAGCATGATAAGAAGCACACCTGCAGACAATCAGCGAACATTCACGGCTCCGTTTTCAATCCAGTTTTGTTTTTTTTGTTTTTAAGAATCATTGGGGTTTTTTAAGGTCAGAACTCTAGTCTGGCTAGCTGTCTGAAACCAATTTCTAATGGATCATCAAAAAGCCCTATTCTCAAGAGGTTAATAGCGGAGAAAGGCGGACTCATGTAATATTTTCAACAATAAAGATTTTAAAAAATGAAAAAGCCCTAATCTCTATCATGTCCTGTGGGCAAGCAGCCCTGGAGTAAAGCAGCAGATGCCCAGCTCTGGGACAGTGGTCGGCAGACAGTGGCTCTGGAGCCACATGCAGCTCTTTGGCCCCTTGACTGTACCTCAATCAGATTGAGGTCGCTTTTAGCAAAGGCCAGCTTAGGAGTACCCTAATTAAGTTAATAACAATGTGCCTACCTGTACAGTTTAAGTTTAAAAAATGTGGCTCTCCAAAGAAATGTCAATCGTGGCACTGTTGATATTTGGCTCCGTGGACTGACAAGTTTGCTGACCACGGCTCTCGGACACTGAAAATCCAACCACTGAGGAGCAAACACGCTGACACCAACAGCTGAAAGCTGTCAGCCTAAGTTTTAAAACGGTCCATTTCTAACTAAAGCAGCATCACGTGCACCTAATGCGGCCAGCCTCAGTGAGGGGACGCCATCTTGGGGAGCCGCAGGGCCTGGGACCGTCTGGCCAAGTCCTAACTCTCCGAGCTCCTATCGCCTCAGCAGCACCGCCCACTTAGTACCTACCGCCAGCCTCCGACACCCCAGATGTGTGACTCACACTCAACCCGCCTGGCAGGTGGGGCGGGCACCATGCCCGTCTCAGCTCCACAGCCTCCCCTGCTCCTGCTCCTGCCCGCCCGGGCCCCGCCCCCTCAGGTCTGAGGACGAGCAGATTTCCTGTCCCTCATCGCTCCTGCCAACCTTCCTTTTATCGCTTCTTTGATCGAAACCTAACAGGTTGTTAAACGTTGTATTTATAGCCATGCTGGCACCCTTTCTACTCTATCGCAATCCTCACAAATGCTCCCACCTGCCCAGCTGGTGTGGCTCACTGGTTGAGCGTCAACCCAAGAATCAGTAGGTAGCCTGCAGGAGGCAGCCGGTCAATGATTCTCTCTCCCTCCCTCGCCCTTCCTCTCCCTGAAACCAATAAAATGCTCCCAACTCAGGCCTTTGAACCTGCTGTTCCCGCCTCCCCTTTTTTTTAACCTTTATTGTTGACCTCTTCTAGCCTGCCCCCCCCCCCCCGCCCCCGCTTCCCTCCACCACCCCCCCCTTCACTCTCCTATTGTCTGGCCCACGAATTGTGCATATCTGCACACAAATTCTTTGGCTGATCTCTTCCCGCCCATCCACCCCCTCCTTCATCCCCCCTCCCCTGCCTTCCCTCCTCCCCGGGCTCCCTCCCACCTGGCTCTCTGCCCAGCCTGCTTCAGCTTCTTCAGAGAAAGGCCTTTCCTGTTCGCTTTATTGCAACTCCTGCTGGCCCGGCCACGGCCACCGCCCCGGCCCCCCTCAGCCCAGCTCCGGCACCTACCCGGGACTCCGCCAAACTCCAAGTCCTTCGTCTGCGGGGCTGTCATTTCAAAGGTTCTCAACGACGTAGGTCCTTTTGTAACAATTTCTTCTTCCTCTAAGTCTATTTTTTTTAATTTGCTCTCTTCTCTTCTTGGACGAAGGCTGTACTGTGTATATGTATAACTACTTTCTTGTGACAAAGGGAACTGTTCCTGGTTAAAAAAATAAGAAGTACTAATTAGCAGTAATCAATAATTATCATTACCTAGAGGCTCAGTGCATGAAATTCATGCATGGGGCAGAGGGCGGGGGGGGGGAGGGGTTCCTCAGCCCAGTCTGCACCCTCTCTAATCTGGAACCCATCTCACAATCCAGGACTGCTGGCTCCCAACCATTCACCTGCCTGTCTCCTGATTGCCCCTAACCACTTCTGCCTGCCAGCCTGATCACCCCCTAACTACTCCCCTGCAGGCCTTGTCACCCTTAACTGCTCTCCCCTACAGGCCTGGTCACCCCTAACCGACCTCTCCTGCAGGCCTGGTCCCCCTACAAGTGCTCTCCTCTGCAGGCCTGGGTCCCAACTGCCCTCCCCTGCAGACCTGGTCACTACTAATTGCCCTCCTCTGCTAGCCTGATCACCCCTAACTGCCCTCTCCTGCAGGCCTGATCACCCCCAATTGCCCTCCCCTGCTGACCATCTTGTATCAGTCATCTTGTGACCACATGGGGTTGTGGCCATCTTTGACCACATGGGGGCGGCCATCTTGAGTGTTCAAGTGACTGTCAATTTGCATGTTACCTCTGTTACATAGGATGCTACCACAGTAACTAACTCAGCATCATAATATAGCCACATACAAGGGATGAATTTGTTAAATTACATTCGGTCTCGACTGAAGGACGGGCTTTTAGGAAAGTCATAGGCGGCATTACGGCTTTCAATGCCCTTCCTTAGGGTAAGTCCCTGCACCCAAGAGCAGGCCGGCCGAGACCAGAGGGAGCCCGCGTACCGGCGCGCTCCTGTGCGGCATGTCGTTCCGCGCTCGCGGCTTGGGCTCCGCTGGCGGCTCCGCTGGCGGCTCCGGCTCCCCGTTGTGCCGGCTGATGCTGTTTCCAAACGGCTTCTAACGAGAACAGAAAGCATTGAACCACACAAGTCGTAACTCCTTAAAAAATAACCTGATGGTAAGTCTTCCCTGTTGTGATGAAGGAAGTCAACCATCTTCACAGCTTTCATTCTGCAGAATTCAGGATACTGTTCTTAAAGAGGAAATGGAGTAAAACTGACTAGAATTTCCCAGTCTTCAAAAGCCTGGATTTTACAGTATAGAGTCCACAGTCGTTCTTTCGTCTTTTAAACATAATTAGACTGAATGCTATCATTTCATTGTTCAGTAACAGAGATTCTAATAATATTGGCTATGAGAGTTAAAGAAGTAAAAACTGGCCATTCTCTCATGAATTGGTTTTAAAATAAGATGAAAAGACATTCAATGCCCCAAAATAGCCCACAATGGGAAGTTAAACAGTGGGTGCTTCTAGAGTATTCCTAGGACCTCCACACTGCCAACTTTCTGAGCTGCATGCTGGCTGGGTTTATGTAACCTTAAGTGTCTGTCCTTTTCCCTGACTCAGTCCCCCTTCTTGCATGTGCGTTCTCCTCCAGAGGTAGATGGCTTTTCTTATCAGATGGGACAGGAAAAATGCTTCAGCTTGAAGATTTTTTCAGGCAAAGCATGGCTGAAATCTGTCCCTTTGTTCCTTTGTAAGTCAGTGGCAAACGGCAATGCTAATAAACCAAGAGGAGGACAACAAATTAAAAGCCCAAGTCTATCATTGGGGAGGCCAGCTGGCAAAGAACAGCACTGATGCAGCATCAAGTTCAAATCCAAGTCTAACTGCAGCAAGCATGCACCATACACTGAAGGTTACCCAAGTGCCAGCGAGCCACTTCCCGGCAAACGGGCCCCCCTAAATACCGGGGACAGCTACACTCTGTTTTCAAATGCCTGACCTCTGACCTATGACATGACTGCAAATGCAACCCGCAACACACTGCTCACAATCCAGGACTGCTGGCTCCCAACCACTCACCTGCCTGCCTGCCTGATTGCCCCTAACAACTTCTGCCTGCCAGCCTGAAAACCCCCTAACTACTCCCCCTGCCAGCCTGATCACCCCCTTACTACTCCCCTACAGGCCTCAGCTGACCCTATGCTGCCTACTGCAGTTGGCGGGATGCTCGCACAACGAGGCCAAGTACTGAAAGGGATACAAGAATAAGGAAGAGGGGATGTTCACCACCACATGCAGCCTCAGGCTGGTCTCTCCCGTCACACTGTCCTTGGTGCCACGGTGCGGACACTAAGGTTACACTGGGTGCCGAGCGCTAAGGTTACACTGGGAAGACGGTGGCCACTAAATTCCAACAATGAGGATGCGGAAGTGGCACCCAGCACCTGCTCCTTCCCCTGTGCCCCCTGTCAGAGGGAGGATGGCCAGACTCACGAGCAATTATCAAAACACAAGTCCATAAGGTGAAGTGAAAATCTCCGACAATCACATTGGCAAAAGAAGCTACTAAAATAATATCCAGAATGAGAAAATGGGCATTCATACATTACTCATGATGGTATGCAGTGTCTTGACGTGATTTGGCAAAAGCTTCAAATCTGCTCTATCCATCTGAGTAGCAAAGGAAATATCAGATGTTGCATAAGAATATTTTGTTTATAATAGTGAAAATTAAACAGGAAAAGCTAAATGTCTACCAATAAGGGAGGTGAATTTAACAATTTATTACATACATATAACATGGTAGAATCCAAACAATACCATATAACAAAAATGATGTGGAAAAATATAATGCAGAAGGCTATTTCAATTTTTAAAAGTTTTTAAATCAAACAACAAAACAGTATGTACATATTCCATTTTTTAAGGCTATTAAAAAAATCTATGAGCATTTTATCCATAAAAGGTAAAATAAATGAATAAATGAAAAATTACCTTTATTGAATTCTTTTAAATTAAAAATAATTTCTGTTTGGGCTACTATCTAAAATATTCATTGTGCAAGGTCCTATAGGCCCCACCTACCCTGATGGTTCCAAGCTTGGACTTTTAAAGTAAATCCATTAAGACAATCTTTGAATAGGAAAAGCGATCGAGTATATAAATGCCAAGAGGGGTAGAATATATTATTTTATACCTGAGTTTTTATAAGCTATAAAAACTTACTCAGTTCAAACTACAGTCTATATCTATTACATATATGTAAAAACTGCTTTTTAAAAACCTAATATTGACTAGTGGATGTGGCTCAGGGCACATTCCCAGGTTGTAAGCTCGATCCCCAGTAGGGGGCGTGCAGGAGGCAACCGATCGATATTTCTCTATCCTTCTTCTCTCCCTAAAATCAGTATTTTTTAAAAAACATATTAAGAAAAAAAAACAACAAACACACATACAATATTAAACAGCACTCATAACTTAAAAAACACTCTTTTTCATTGGCACTTAAAAGGCATTATACCTTCTATCCCAAACATCCATTTCTTTATGAGATCTTCCAGAATCGTCACCTTAGCACTGGATGTTTCCCTGACATTTTCATATTACAGACCCACGGGGAGGGAGAGCTGGCACAGACTAACACTGTAAGGACACGCGTGCACACATACCAGCACCAGGGGCGTCAGCTTCACTTCTGGCACTTCCTTCCGCAGCTCCTTGACGTCCACGCGGTGGGAAGCTGAGGCCGACCGGCGGGCACTCTTGCCTGGGCGGCCCGGGGAGCGGGAGCGGCCGGGGGAGCGGGAGCGCGACCTTGACCGACTCCCCCGGCGTCTGGACGGAGAACTGGACGTGGAGCCACTTTTCCTTTGCCTGAAGGAAGCTAAAGGCTGGAGAGGGAGAAGGCAGGGCTTTACCGAGGCCACGCCACACGCAGGCAGGCCCCAATCGAGAGGCGGCAAAGGCCGGCCCTGGTGCCGTGAGCGCGGACCCAGCGGGACTGGACACGCCGGCAGTGGACATTGCTGATGCGCTCACGGCCCTCGCTCGTGGGACGAAGGCAGCCTTCCCCCTGCGGAGTCTTTCAAGTGCTGCCAGAAGCGAATGTGTTTACACAACTGGCTGCACGCTTTCCCGAGAACAGAGACAAGAGGAGCTACAGTGACGCTGGTGGAAGCTGAGATGACGGGACGAAGGAAACCTGCACCCAAACAGGAAGGAGGACAGCAGCCCCCCCCACACACAGGCACGGGCCGACCCTGCACACGAGTGCAACTTGCATAACTGCGTGAGCTTTTCCTGCCCGCGCCCGGGTTCCCAGGCCCGGGAGCTCGGCTTCTAACTGGCTGCAAACAAAATCAGAAGAGACTCGGGGACACGTGAGAACGATCTGAAACTCCCACTGCAGAGCCGGGAAATCAAGTTTAGCGAGAGCCGCTCGCACGCAGAAGGATAAGCCCGCAGAGTCCGACTATCCAGCCTGGCCCTTTGTTCACACGCTCTGCGGCCCCGCCCTGGCACTCACGCTGAGGTGCCAGGCTGTGGGTCAAACACTGGCTGCTGCTGAGCTGCAATAGGGAGGGAACTGCGAAGAGGTGTGGAGAAATTTGGATGGCATTTGATAGAGGAATTTTCTATCTGTTAGACCCAATAACAGAAAGAACTTATTTCTTACATCTTTTTCCTTTGTCACTGTCATGGTATCTATATTAATAAAAGGGCAATATGCTATTTAGACCATGAGACCTTCCAGAAGTCCTTCCAGACAAAGCCATGGTGGCAGGGCCGAAACAGAGCAGTTAAGGGTGATCAGGCCAGGAGGGGAGGGTAGTTGGGGGTGATGAGGCTGACGGGGAGCAGTTGGGGGCAATCAGGCCAGCAGGCAGAGTGGTTAGGGTGATCAAGCAGACAGGCAGGTGAGCGGTGAGGAGGCAGCAGTCCCGGATTTTGAGGGGGTTGTCTGACTGCCAGTTTAGGCCCAATCCCACAGGGATCTCAGATTGGAGAGGATGCAGGCTGGGCGGAGAGACACCCGCCCCCCAGCCCGCCGTGCGTGCACTGGGCCACTAGTTTTACATCAGTACTCCCACGTCACGGAGCAGGGGTTCAAGGCCCAGGCCTTCACCAGACTTCACTTTAATGAATGTCCCTCTCCTGGAGGACTCCCCAGCGTGCGGGATGAAGCCCAGTTCTGACTCCCCCTCTGCAGCCCTGTGCCCCCCACACCCTGGCAGCACTCCCTGTCTGTGTCCCCAGCCCCAGGCCTTCGGCTGCTGCCCTCTGCGGAGGCTGCCCCTCCGTCCCCTGGGTCTCTCCTGTTGTCTCCGCTCGCAGCTCAGCAGCTCCGGAGCCAATGCCTCCAATAGCCCCCCCTGGAACCCAGAGCCGTCCCTGACCAGCCACACAGGCCTGGCACCCAGGGATTCACCCAGGACCCTGACCCGGGAAGCATCATCTTCTCCGGAGACCGGCACCGGCTCAGGAACAGGGCACCGGGTCTCATTCACACGTCCCCGGAGCCACAAACTGGGCCTGACCCAGAGCACAGCGCGACCCTGAGCTCCAAACAGCTAGACCGACCACTCTAACCTCAAAACCACAGGGCGGGTACGTCACCCACTCGGCACCCGGGCGCGCACACACACGCGCACACACACACACACACACACACCCCAGCGAGCACCTACCTTGATGTCACTCTCCTTCAGCTCCAGCTCCGTCCCGTCCTTGTACTTGACCGTGTACAGCTGGGACTTGCCGTCATGGCTCAGAATTTCCACTTCGTAATAGAGTGAGCTCCCTGGCCACCGGCCTCGGACCACCTCGCCGTCGGCAAACTTCCTACTTGGCATCTTTGAAAGGCAGTCTGAGCGGTTTTAAAGATAAGAAGGGGGAGTCAGTGCCATACACACTTACATTTGTCTTCTTTTTTTTTCCCCCCCGCAGATTGGACACTAAAATACAACTTTCCAAAATGTTAACTGGTCAAGATTGTAGGGCCAAAAAGGCCATGGGAGGGGAGGGGGCACCATCCCTTATTTTTTAGACGAGAAACTGTTTTGGCGAGAGCGCAGCACAGAAGGGGTCCTTTCTGCCGCCGTGTCTCCCTGGGAGTCGCTCACATGGGACAGGTCAGTCCCAGGTCCATGTGACACTCGGGAGTAACCGGCCACACACGCATGGCTGCCCATGCAACACCCTGTCACCTCCAGTGACATGTTACTTGCCAATCCACACGGCACAATCTCACAAGGGATTCGTTTCCTGCTGTATAAATGTGTATCTAGTCTTACAAAGACTTAAACACATTCCGTTTTTAAGTATAATTACCTTTATTAAAAACAACAATCCATGAAACAGACTGTCTAGAAAAACCAACGAGGTATAATTAACATTATTATAGCCCATCAGCAGGGAGAAAAAAAAAAATCCAAATCTCTAATGAACAGCAGAGCTGAGGGTCTTTCTTTCAAGTTTCCAAGTCTCACAGCTCAAGTTCAAATGCGTCCCGAGTAACGGCCTCGCTCACCCTGGGCTGCCGCACACCTGGCTCCAGCCCCCGTTAGCACATCCTTCGCCACGGCACCAGAACACGGCGCACACGCCTGTACACGCGCCACTGCGGGCCACAGGCAACCACAGACACGGCTCCTCCCAGGAGGCCTGTGTGCCGCCTTTTTTCAAACATCAGCTGCCGGCTGGGCGCTCTGGCTCTCAGGCGGTCGGCTTCTCCCTCCGCCACAGTCCGTGTGGCCGAACCCAGGCCTCGGACCTCCAACACCAGCCACACTAGCCGGCCGTTACCATGGAGAAGTCTCTCCCTAAATCACCTTCAGCTCACCAGCTACGCCATCTGACATACCACCGGAGCCTAACAGCATGCCCCCTTCCCCGGCTCCTGCAGAGAGCTGATTCGGTAACAAGAACCACCGAGAACAACCCTCAAGAACTTCTCGAGACTGAAGTTGGCTAAGGAGAACGTTACCCTCCCCCGCCCGCCCAAGGAAAAACTCGTTCCCAAGCACCATGTTGCGTCAGTGAATCACCGGGGGAAAGGCTTAATGAGCTTCTCCTGTTGAGAAAGATAGAGATGAAAGGAAACACACCACTTATCTGGTGATTAGAGGGTGGTTAGAGGTGCCAGGTCATTCACACTGCGGTAATGGACGGCTTTTTCCCAGCCAGCCCAGATAGAGATAGAGATGGCGGGATGGCTGGTGAGATGGCGGGATGGCTGGCGGGATGGCTTGGGGGTGATGAACCGGCTGGGCCTGGAGCCCGGGGCAGAGGGGCCCAGCCCTGGGGACCATCCCGGCTGGCTGAGGAGTTCCTAATGGGACCCTGGGGAGGCGGGGCGGTGGACACCTTGGGACATGGGGGAGGGGCCCCAAAAGGGAAGGTGACAGCAGCAAGCTGTGCCGATTTCAACATGGAGCGTGAGCCTCCGAGTTCTGAGAAAGAGGAAGGAAGTGGGCCCTCCTCTCCTCGCTGCACCCCCCTGGACTCCCTACGATCACACCCCCGTTAGTGACACTGGTTCTCCGGGCTGGCCCGCCGGGGGAGAGAAGGCAGGCCCATCTTTCTGCGTAAAAGATGCCATTTGAGTTCCAAGCAGCTCTCTGCAAACTTCTGGACCTTCCGTGCCTCTCAGCAAAGGCACCAGCATCTTTCTGCGCCCCGTTAAATACCGGGTTAAACACACGGAGAGATCTAGTGGACCCCTGTGAGGTCTCTAAGCTCATTTAAAAAAAAAAAAATAATTAAGAACTGGGACGTGAGAGCGATGCCCCACAGGGTGGTTGAGAGAGAAAAAGCAAACCGGCTCTCCTGAAGAAGACACCCCACACCCGTTCCCAAAGGTGACAGCGCACCCCCGCCCCCACCCCGAACCCCACCCCCACCCCCACCGGCACCCCCACTGTGCACAAGAGCCACGCACACTCACACCCAGCCCCAGGCCAGAGGGGACTGGCCCGGAAAGGACACCCCCATACACCGGGGCCTCCCCGCAGGGGGGCCAGGGACCCGGAGGTGTGACAGCCAAGCGGGTCCAGAAGAACTCTGCTCGCTCTGATCACCACGTCCTTCCCCCCCATCCCAGGAGGCCCTCCCTCGGGCCTCTCCCCGGAAGCCACGGGCTTGCTAACGTCAGTGTCACTGTGGTGAGTATCTATCAGCCCCACCGCGGCTGCTCTCTGTGCTGCCAGAGGAACCCTAGGGATCTCTGGTCCTCTCCCCTTCACTTCTCCAAATCAGTCTCAACGGAGCAGAAAGCGGGAAGTTCACATGGAGTTTAACAGCTTCCCCTCCACCCGGGAGCCCAAGGCGGGCCCCACCAGGGATCCCCCCATCCCCACCCCGCCTTGCTCTGTACCCCCTGCTCAGGATGCAAAGGCCACCTCCCGGCTGCATAGCCGAATGGCCTGGCTTTCCCCCTAAGAAATAAAAATGGAAAGAGAGAATCCTTCCTCTCCTACTCATTCCCTTTCCCTCCTCTCTCCACATCCCTGGCCCGACATTCCTGGACACAGGGCTCGGTCTAATGTAGGGTCCCGCCGCTGCACTCCCGAAGCCCCCTCTCCCCCACCCCCCATCCTGTCCTTCGCATCACTTGCTGCCAAGTGTGGTTCCAGATTGGCTCGTGTGTGTGTTTTTTTCTTTATTTTTAAAAAAATACATTTTATTGATTTTTTTTTATTTTTTACAGAGAGGGAGGGAGAGGGATAGAGAGCTAGGAACATCGATGAGAGAGAAACATCGATCCGTTGCCCCCTGCACACCTCCTTCTGGGGATGTGCCCGCAACCAAGGCACATGCCCCTGACCGGAATCGAACCCGGGACCTTTCAGTCCGAAGGCCGACCGACGCTCTATCCACTGACTGAGCCACACCAGCCTCGGCTGGATTGGGTCGTATTTCCTGTCTGCCAGGCCCCCGAGGGCTCGGAGCAGCCGGCTCCCTCCCGCAGCAGGTGAGCACGCACCCGGGCCCCCACGGGCTCCCACGGGCTCCCCGGCTGCCCCCGTCCATCGCCCGGGCGCTGTCCAGGGCGCCCGGCCTGACCGCCCAGCAAGCAGCTCGTGCAAGACTCAGGCCCCGGTGCAACCGGGCGCTCGCTTCCTGTGCGCCCCTCGGGGCTGCCACAAGGTTTTAAAACTCTTAACAACTTGAAGGAAAAAAAACAAACAAAACAAAACAAAACCACCACGCAATGGAGCTTTGGGGGAGCGCGCCAAGCTGCGCAGAGATCCGTGTCCGGGCCGCGCGCGCGGAAGCACCTGGCGAGGGGGCGCCCCTCCCCCCCGATCGGCGCCCCGCGACCCGGCCACGACCCCGGGGGCGTCACCTCTGGGCGCCCCGGCCCGCGCGGGGGAGTCACCTCTGGGCGCCCCGGTCCCCGGCTCCCCCACGCCAGGCAGGACCCGCCGCCGAGGCACCCGTTACCCGTCCGAAAGGCGCTGGGAACGCACCGGGGGAAGGAGGGGGACCCCGACCCCCAAACCTCCCCCGCCCATTACATCGCCGGACACCGACGCGGCGGCGGCGCGTCCAAAATGGAGGGGAACGTCCCCCCCAACTTGCAGCCGCAGCTCCATTTCCGCCGCCGGCCCGGCCGGGCCGCGCGCGCACGGTTCCAGCCCCGCCGCCCGCGAGCGAGCGGCCCGCAGGCGGGAGGGAGGCCCGGCGAGGGCGAGGCCGCAGCCCGGCCCGGCGCCCGGGACCCCCGCCCCCCGCGGGCCTCCCCCGCCCGCACCGCCCCCCGCCCCGAGGCCGCCCCGCGGGGAGCCGGGAGGTGGGGGCGCTCACCTGCGCCGGGGTCCCGCGGGGACACGCACAAACTCCGCGAGAGCCGCCGCCGCCGCCGAGTTGCTCCCCTGCGGCAGGTCCGCGCGCGCGACGTCGGGGGCGCTCCCCCCTGCGTGCCCACGCCCCGGGCGCGCGCTCTTTAGCCCCGCCCCTCCCCGCCCCTCGGGGGGGGTATTCGAGGCTCCCATTGGCTCCTCGCCCTTTTGAATCGTCCCCGGCGCTGCTGATTGGCCGCGAGCCGTGGCGCCTTTGCCCCGCCCCGCGACGGCGGGAAAGAAGCCCGGCGGGTCCGCCCAGGTGCCGCCCGGGGCGCTTATCTCGGAGGCGCAGGGGGGCCCTGGCGCTCCCCGCCCGCCCGTTCCCGCCACTCGCAGCAGAGGGTGCGGGGTGGTTTGGGGAGAGAGAGAAAAAAACAACAACAACAAAACCTGCAAATTAGAATTCTTAGAGCGACAACTGCAGAGCGCGGAGGTGCTTTTGGTTAAAACAGCATCCGCGCGCTCCTGACCGGGTTCCATCCGCCGGCACCTGCGGGCCGAGCTGTGGCTCCGATCTGGGGCCCGCGGGCGGAAGGGGGCCCCGAAGGAAGGTCCCAGGGTCCCCCCTGCAGCTCGCAGGGCTCCCACGATAAGAGATGCGGTAGGAAATGGTCCAGAACGCAGCAGGGCACCGAGGTGCCATGCCACCTGCTTCCCGCCAGTCTGGGTTTGTTTGTTTGTTTTTTAAATTTTTTTAATTTCTTTTTTTTAATTTCTTCTTTTAATTTCGATTATGGTAGCACATAATTGTCCTCATCCCCCCATTCCCATCCCAAACTCCTCCCCATGCCCCCCCCCCCCGCCCCGTTGCCCATGACCACTGTTTAGACTTATATGCACACACACAAGTCCTTTGGTTGATCTCTTCCCGTTCTCACCAGGCTGGTGATGATGGTGATAATTAGACTTGATCCAAAACGCCGAGTCATTCATTCATCACCCGGTGAACCCCGAGCCTGCCTGCCCTGGATCCTCAGCCTTTCTTTTCTCTCTCCTACAAGTTATCATGGGTCAGCTGGCTTCCTTCCCATCCAGGACCCAGAGTTTAAAGCAGTCCGAGTGAAGTTCCCCATTTTGCAGCGTGGTTTTCATCAAAGTTTTTTTTTTAATTAATTTTTAAAAATATATATATTATTGATTTTAAATTCATTCTAGATTCTCTCTCTCTCTCTCTCTTTTTTTTTTTTTTTTTTTTTTTTTTTTTTTTTTTTTTTTTTTTTTGGTATATCTGGTCCTTTGGTCGTGGTAACCGAAAACATGAGAACTCTTGCACCTGACGCTGGACCATCAATGAAAAAGCCCGCTTGTAGTCGGCTTGGGGACTGAAGGGTCTCGGGTTCGATTCCGGTCAAGGGCATGTACCTTGGTTGCGGGCATATCCCCAGTAGGGGGTGTGCAAGAGGCAGCTGATCGATGACTCTCTCTCATCGATGTTTCTAACTCTCTATCTCTCTCCCTTCCTCTCTGTACAAAATCAATAAAAAATATTTTAAAAAAAAAAGAAAAAGCCCGCTTGTTATTAATACTTGAACAGAGAGTGCTTCCAAAATAGACATTCTCTTAACCCTTACCTACTAAGTTAGGTGAACCAAGTAGTTAGTGGGTTAAGAAATAACCACCAGTTTGGCTCAGTGGATAGACCGACGGCCTGTGGACTGAAAGGTCCCGGGTTCGAATCTGGTTAAGAGCATGTACCTTGGTTGCAGGCACATCCCCATTGGGAGGTGTGCAGGAGGTAGCTGATCGATGTTTCTCTCTCATCGATGTTTCTGACACTCTATCCCTCTCCCTTCCTCTCTGAAAAAAAAAAAAATCAATAAAATATATATTTTGAAAAAAAATTGTAAATAACTAGAATCAGCTTAGTTCACATCCCGCCATAAAAACTATCCACTAAAGACATTTTTTAAAACAACTGACTCTGGTAGCAGAGCAGCTACCTGATGACTGTTGTTAATTTCTGGAGGGGAGCGTATTAAGAAAAATCAGGTGACTATCTAGGCCACTTCCTCCATAAAGGAACTATTGGTATTTTCCTTTTCTTAAATAAAGTTTTACTAATTTGAGAGAGGAAGGGAGAGGAAGAGAGAAACATCAATGATGAGAGAAAAATCATTGATTGGCTGCCTTCTGTACACCCCCTACTGGCGACCAACCCCCGGTATGAGTGTGTGGGGGAGGCAACCAATAGATATGTCTTTCTTTCTCTCCCCCTCCCTTCCACTGTCTCAAAAAAAAAAAAAAAAAAATCAATGGAAAAATATCCTCCAGTGAGGATTAACAAAAAAATAAATAAAAATAGCCTACCCTGTGTTTGGGTGAGTTGGAAGCCCTACAATACCCCCCTGGGGGAAAATGTCATCTCTGAGGAATGACACTCCAACACTCCTCTGGACCTTTGCCAGTTCTCTGTCCTTTTTAATATTTATCTTTCCTTTCCCGCCTACGTCACCCTCAGGGCCAACAGAATCCCAGCCAGGGCCCAGACAAGCCACTCTCTTTCCCATCACTTAGAATGCCTTCTCTTCCTCTGGCCCTGCCTGTCCAGCCCAGGCCCCCTGGCCCCCTCCCCCCTGCCCCCATGACGCTCGCACATTCTGGGCATCGGCCCTCCTGGTTGGCAGGAAGCTTAATGCGTGTCTCCTGGTGTCTCTCCCCTTTTAAAGAAAGGAAGAGTTCATTCGTTATGAAAATCTGACTATGGCATTTTTTCCCACCTTCTGGGGCTAGTTACTGAGCTTCTGGAGGCTGGAGGAAGACAAGAAGCTGGAGGCTCAGTGGATAGAGCCTCAGCCTGCGGACTGAAGGGTCCCGGGTTGGATTCCACTCAAGGGCACAGGCCCAGGTTGCAGGCTCTATCCCCAGGAGGCGGAGAGCAGGAGGCAGCTGATCAATGGTTCTCTCTCAACCCTGATGTTTCTATCCCCCTCTCCCTCTCCCTTCCTCTCTGAAATCAATAAACATATATCTAAAAAGATGAAACAGCCAGAACCGGTTTGGCTCAATGGATAGAGCGTTGCCTCGGTCTGAAGGGTCCCAGGTTCAATTTCAGTCAAGGGCATGTACCTTGGTTGCGGGCACGTCCCCGGTAGGGGGTGTGCAGGAGGCAGCTGATCGATGTTTCTCTCTCATCGATGTTTTTAGCTCTCTAACCCTCTCCCTTTCTCTCTGTAAAAAATCAATAAAATATATATTTTTTTAATTTTTTTAAATAAAAATAAAAAACAGCCCCATCCAGGGCTATCTGACTCCACAAAAACCCAGCCTCTTCTCCTCATAACCCCACAAAGTGCCTGCTTTCCCCCAGAAGGGCCTTCTCTAGCGGCTCCCCTGGGAATTGGGTTCCAGAGCCAAGAGAAAAAATAAACGCAAGAGGTCACCATCACCACTTCATGCAGAAATAGAAAGTGAACCCACGTTAAATCCAAGCCGAAACCGGGGTGGCTCAGTGGATAGAGCGTCGGCCTACGGACTGAAGGGTCCCAGGTTCGATTCCGGTCAAGGGCATAGACCTTGGTTGCAGGCACGTCCCCAGTTGGGGGGTGCAGGAGGCAGCTGATCAACGTTTCTAACTCTCTATCCCTCTCTCTTCCTCTCTGTAAAACAATCAATAAAATATATATATATATATTTTTTTTTAATCCCAGAGGTCAGGCCGTGTGTGAGGTGGGCTGGGCTTGCTACATGAGTCGTGACGGTCCTGAAGGCAGGGCGTCCTGAGCAGGGAGTCTGGGCTGGTGGCCTCACTAGCTCTGCGGCCGCGCACGTGAGCAGGAAGTGGGCAGAGCTTGCTGCGAGGCCCGGGTTCGTGCAAGGGGCACAGCCACGGCCTCACCCCTGCGGTCGGGCTTATGCTGCAACGTGCAAACCAGGAAGCTTCTCTGAGAGGGGGCTGATGGGGAAAAGTCTATCCTCCACAGGAAGCACCACCCCCACCCCGGCCCCCGCAGCTGGCAAAACCACTGAACTTTGGAAACATCCCCCCAAATGTCATCAGAACGGGGCAGCCAGAGAGTGTGGACAGGAGCGCAATTTGATGTTTTAAACACTGCGTCTGCTTTTGCTCCAAAAAAAGCACTACCAGCCCCTCCCTGTGGTCTGATAGTGTGAGAAGCAACAGGAGTCCCCTGCTGGTAGGAAACAGCAGACATGGATGCCCGGCCCCCAGCCTGGGGCTCAGGGCATTTCCATGGGGAGAGCCACCCTGTGTGTCTACACCTGTGGGTCTGCTTGGTCTTGCATACCTGTTGGGCAGTCGGCGAAATTTACGGATGGTGGAGAATCACTGCCTGGGTCGGGGCCAACAAAAAGTCTAGAGCGTGCGCTAGGGACAGGCTGGCCAGGAGAATGTTCTTACCAGAACGCTGCTGGAAGGAGAGGCCAGAGTCTGAGGAGGGCTTTTTGCCAATCGAGGACAGACGTTCTGACAGTCGGTGAAATGGAGAACCCGATGGAGCCACAAAGAGACGAACCCTCTGACAGCCACAGGGTTGAAGGCATCCTGAGCAGAGGCAGGGGGATCTCACTGGCAGCTCTGCCACCTGCTCTAGCTTCTCCACCTGCTCCAGCTGCTCCACCTGTTCCAGCTGCTCCACCTGTTCCAGCTGCTTCTGCTGCTCCACCTGCTCCAGCTGCTCCACCTGTTCCAGCTGCTCTACCTGCTCCAGCTGCTCCACCTGCTCCAGCTGCTCCACCTGTTCCAGCTGCTCTACCTGCTCCAGCTTCTCCACCTCCTTCTGCTGCTCCACCTGCTCCAGCTGCTCTACCTGCTCCAGCTTCTCCACTTGCTTCTGCTGCTCCACCTGCTCCAGCTGCTCCACCCGCTCCAGCTGCTCAGCAGGTAAACCTGCCCGGAAAGACAATACTGGGAGTGACCTGCACACTCATCTCGGGAAATGTCGGAGTGCTATCTGTGGACATGGTTCCTCCGTGCTGCCGGTCCTCCTTGGAGATCAGACCCCACTCACTATCCTTCCAAGCCCACGCCGCAGGTGGAATATCATGATAATGGTTCCCGGGGATCCCCGAGGGGTGGGGGTGGGGTGGGGGCCTGGCAAAGGCTGTGCTCCAGCCAGTCGGGACCCTGGTGCCTTTGATGTCCCTCGGGTTTTGGGTATTGAATAAACACCAGGCTCTCGGAGCGGGAAGGTCGCCTTGGGAAATCCCGGGAGGTGGAGTCCTCCCCGCTCCAGCCACTCCAGATGCTTCCTGAAGCCCCCTCCCTCCCTCCCCTCCGGCCTTGGCAGGCCTGGCTCCACTCGGTTTCTGAGAACAAAGAGGAAAGCTGTGTGTGGGGCGGAGCCTGAGACACGTGGGAAAGCCATCGCTGGGGAATGTAAAGGGGCTGGTGCTGAGGTTCCCGGAGGAGCACGATGCCTGGGGTGGAGGGACCACTTCCACAGGAGGGAGGGTCACAGGCCTGCAGGGCCCCAGGACTCCCCGCCCAGGGCCACGGCAGGAGGAACACCTGGGGCGCTCTGGGTGCTGGAGAGCTGGCGAGCCTGTCCCCAGGCAGGCCCCAGAGGCCCCTGCCCTTCCCCTCGGACCCAGAGCGCCCCCTGGCCAGATCTTAAAGTTTAACATATTTTATTGATTTTGTATAGAGAGGGAGGGAGAGAGAGAGAGAGTTAGAAACATCGATGAGAAAGAGTCATCGATCAGCTGCCTCTTGCACACCCCTCACTGGGGATATGCCCGCAACCAAGGTACATGCCCTTGACCGGAATCGAACCCGGGACCCTTCAGTCCCCAAGCTGACGCTCTATCCATTGAGCCAAACCGGTCTCGGCCAGATCTTAAAGTTTAAATATCTGACTACAAAACAGTCTGTATGTAATCCAGCTTTTTGAAGCCGTTAAAAACCAGTGTGTATTTTATCCAGGAAAAAAAATATATATATATATACATATATTTAACGTTAAATGAAAAGAAGGTTTAAAAGACCCTATTCAAGTATTTTTTTTTACTTAAAAATCGGTCTTCTACCTAAAATATTCACTGTGGAGCCCTCGCCGGTGTGGCTCAGCGGCTAGAGCGCTGGCCTGTGGACTGAAGGGTCCCGGGTTCGATTCCAGTCAAGGGCACAGGCCCGAGTTGTGGGCTCTGATTCTCCCGTGGGGGGTGTGCAGGAGGCAGCCCATCCATGATTCTCTCTCATCACTGATGTTTCTATCTCCCTCTCTCCCTTCGTCTCTGAAATCAATAAAATTATATTTTAAAATAAAAAATGCAAATAAATAAAATACGGTGGAGGGCCCGGGGCCCAGCATGCCGTCTGATGGCGGAGCATGTGACGCAGGGGGGAGGGTCCCGGCCGCTTCGACCAAAGGCCCTTCCCAGGGGCGGTGTCCACCCTGCCGCGTTTCAAAGATGCTTTTAACAGTCACATGCTGTTGCCGGGAAGGAAATAGTATCGCTGGCATCTGGGGCAGGGGGCGGGAGGGAGGCTGCTGAAACCAGGACCACAGGAGACCGATTCCCACGGACTCAGGAGCTCCGGGGTAGACACGGCAGATAACCTTTAGAGATTAACCGCCGAGCTCTGCTTCTGTACTATCTGCTTTCGCACGGTAGGGCCACCTTCCAACGTCCAGTGGGATGTGGCCGGGAGCGACCCTGCGGGCTGCTCCCAGCCTTTAGAATTTAGAATTCAGCCGAAACCGGTGTGGCTCAGTGGTAGAGCGTCGGTCTGCGGACTGAAAGGTCCCCGGTTCGATTCTGGTCAGGGGCATGGACCTTGGTGGTGGGCACATCCCCGGTAGGGGGGGTGTGCAAGAGGCAGCTGGTCGATGTGTCTCTCTCATCGACGTTTCTAGCTCTCGTTTCTAGCTCTCTATCCCTCTCCCTTCCTCTCTGTAAAAAAATCAATAAAGTATATTTAAAAAAAAAATTTAGAATTCAGAGCAGAGGGACGTTCTGTGGTTGGGCCTTTAAAAGGACTGCCTACACCCGCAGCCGCGCGGGTGGGGGTGGCGCTCGGGGACAGAGGGAGCTGCGGGGACCCCAGGACTACGGCCAGGCCTCCTCCTGGTCCCTGCTCCCCGCAAGCCAGCTCTGACTCCCTCCCCTCCCCCCAGGGCCTGGGTGGGACAGGAAGTGGGGCCTGAGAACCCGGTGGTTCTGGGGGTACAGAGCGGGCGTGGCGGGGCAGAGGGGCAGGCGGGCCCGACCAAGACGCCCGTATCATCACCTCCCCGAACCCGTGCTGTCCCCTTGGAGACATGGCCAGCTCACGTCTGCCCTGGAGGGAGTGTCCCCTCCCCCAGCCTGCAGGACAGGCAGGCCTTTGTGCTCCCTCCCCGGCTCTCAGAGGGGGAGAGGGAGGAGGGGAGAGAGGAGAAGAAGGGGAGGGGTGGAGGAGGAGGAGGGAAAGGAAGGGGAGGGAGTGTCGGGGAGAGATGGGGTGGGATGTGCACTGACTGGGCCCAGCAGCGGAGGGGGGCGCCCAGGCCTGGGGTGCCCCCTGTGGGAAAGGCCAGACCGCCCAGGAGCCATGGCCTGGGCCTTGGGTGAGTCCACAGGCCCCCCAGCCTCCGGAGCCGCGTGAGGGGACCCCAGGAAGACTCTGTGGGGACACCCGGAGCCCCTGGAGGTGGGGACGGCGTTCAGGGACAGGCAGGGCCACGGGGACCCGGGACCAAGGCCCAGGCCTCCTCCTCCTCCCTGTCCCGCTCCCCGGCGGCCTCAGGATCCCCCATGAGAATCCCCTTGGAGTGGGTGGGGGTCCCCAGAATCTGAACGTGGACGAGGCCCCCCAGTCAGATCCATTTTCCTTTAGGAAACAACGGCGTTTTTCTCTTTGGCTCCCACACGCCAGTGTCAGGTCCACGTGCTTACGTGAGCCACACAGATCCTCACTGTTACCAAAAAAGGCAATTAATTCGCTGGGGAGAGGACGAGGACAGAGAAATGCCTGAAGGTGCAGAGACTGCTGGGCACCAGCAGGAGTCCAGCAGCGCCCCAGGCGAGGGCTGGCATTAGAGCGAAGTGCACCCTTTAACCTCCCGTCTTCTGACTCCCATTCCGGCACAGAGAGGTGGAGTCACTTGCTGAAGGTCACACAGCCAGTTCACGGAGGGCCAGGGTTCTCCCTCCACCTCTGCGCCGTGCTGCCTCCAGAGAAACGGGGGGCGCCGGGAGCTGGGCAGACACCCCAAATGTGCATTCGACCCTTGGCCAAGTCCCCTGCCCATAACGTGACTGAGAGACCCTCCCTTCCTCCAGTGGATGGACGGACGTACACACCACCTGCGGCCGGACATTCCTGATCCCTGACCCACCCATCAGCATCTGCCAAATACCCTGAGCCCCCGATTCCTGAGTCCCTGGGTCCCTCATCATATCCCTTCCATGGCGCCACCCATCAGCGTGTGCTGAGTGCCCTAAGCCCCATCCCCCCTCTTTCTTCCCCTTAAAAGTACATGGACTCCAGCCTCTCTCTCTCTCTCTCTCTCTCTCTCTCTCTCTCTCTCTCTCTCTCTCTCTGGAAGCAGCGGGCAGGGGTACTCTTCTCTCCAATAAAGCCTGTGTCCCGCCCTCTCTGTTCCATCTTTCAATGACAAGCCCCCAGGGAGGACAGGCGGGGAGCGGGCAGGTGGGTGGCTATGCCCCTGCGTGGCTTCCAATTTGCATAACGAGCTCACACACGTGTTTCCACCTCACCGCAGCCCCCAGAGGACACAGACGCAGCCAGGGAGCGACAGGCCTGGGACCACGGCGGCTGCCGAGAGCCGCATGTCAGGGGCTTCGGGCTGTTCCTCTCCCCCCTTGGCCTTGGCCTTGGCCTTGGCCGGTGCAGCGGAGCTGCTGGCACCATAGGTGCAGCAAAGACTGTGGCTGCACCCACGCCAGATCAGCAATGCCTCCATGCATGGCGTGGAGTTCCAGTTCCCCACGTCCTGACACTGAGGAACCTGCAGAGCCTCGGGGCGCCGCCCTCTCTCCTGGGGCGAGGCCAAGCTCACTTCCTGTCTCCCTGCTGGGGTGGCGGCACACCCATCCTGCAGGCGGCACAGGGCTGGGCCACCCCGTGGGCGGCACAGGGATAAAGCTGGCGGCAGAGAGAACCTGCGGGGCGGGGCTCAGAGCCCCTGGGGCTGGAGGCCGAGGCTCCTGGAGAGGGTTTCGGGGGGCAGAGGCAGCTGATCCATGTTTCTCTCTCATCGATGTTTCCGACTCTCTGTCCCTCTCCCTTCCTCTCTGTAAAAAAAAAAAAAAATCAATACAATACATATATATTTTTTAAAAGAATGAGCTCGCCCTGACAGGTGTGGCTCAGTGGATAGAGCGTCGGCCTGCGGACTGAAGGGTCCCGGGTTCGATTCCGGTCAAGGGCATGTGCCTTGGTTGTGGGCACATCCCCAGTGGGGGGTGTGCAGGAGGCAGCTGATGGATGTTTCTCTCTCATCGATGTTTCTGACTCTCTATCCCTCTCCCTTCCTCTCTGTAAAAAAAAAAAAAAAAAAAAAAAATCAATAAAATATATTTAAAAAAAAAAAAAGAATGAACTCTGCGCTTTGGGTACTCATGACTGTAAGCCTGCTTTTGCCACCCCCTCTCTCTGCAGGGTGAGCCAGCCGGTCTGCGGACCAGGTTACTGCCGCCCCGCAGGGCGCGGGCCTCACCCAGGGCTGCCCGGCCACCCGCTGGGCATCTCCATGGGGACACGTTCGTGAAGCCCCAGGCCACCCCGGGCCTCCCGGACCCCTTTCCTCTGGTCTGAGCGACAGGCACGGCTCCGAGGAGCTGCTCGGTGCCACCCCGGCCCCCCAGGGCCCCGCTCTGGTGGCCACGGTGGACAGCACACCAGCCCCGCTGCGGAGATGGGGGCACTGCCTACAGAGAGCCCCTGGGTGGGGCCCCCGAACACTAACACGGCCCGGTCTGGCCGCCGAAGGAAAGAAATTCAGGGCAGCCAGCTCGACACACATGAATAAAACAGCACGGAGATCGGCTTTCCCGTCCCCAGACCCGCCTGGGCGCTCGGGACACACCTGGGGCGCCGCCGCGTTCGCTGGGGGCAGGGACGGTGTCTTATGTCTCGCCGTGTTCCAGCCCCCGCACAGCACCGAGCGCACAGTAGGTGCACCGAGCGCACAGTAGGTGCTTCACGAGCGCTAAGCGCTTCCCCAGATAAGACCTAAGCGCCCTTTCTCCACGCGGCAGAGAGAAGAGAGGAAAGGCCAGCTGGGAAACAGCCTGCTGGGCGGTGGGCAGTTGGAGCTGCTGTTGGAAATACCCAGGCTGGTGTCAGCCTGCGGACTGAAGGGTCCCGGGTTCGATTCCAGCCAAGGGCACCTGCCAGGGTGGTGGGCTCCATCCCCAGTGGGGGGTGGGAGGAAATGCAGGAGACAGCCGATCCATGAGTCTCTCTCATCATGGATGTTTCTCTCTCTCTCTCTCCCTCTCCCTTCCTCTCTGAAATCAGTAAAAATATATATATTTTAAAAAAACACCTAAGCTGGGGATCAGGGGCTCCGGATTCCTGAGCTGTCGCTGCTGGGGGACCTCAGACAGCTCTCACCCTCATGCCCTGGGCTTCCAGCAAGTCACATGCTGCCTGCTCGCTCCTGAGGGACCCCTCCAGGGTGCAAGGTTGAGGGGTGCCAGCAGCAGGGAGCCTCTGGGAAGGACATTACCCAGGGCCTCCCACCATCCCAGCACCCCCAAGCCAGACGGTCACTTTCTAGCAGTCTGGGTTGCTCCAAAGGCTGACCACAGCTTTCAGAGGCTGGTTGAAGATCAGAAGACACCCCCTCACACCCACTACCTTGTCAGGGTTTCGGGGAGCGGGGAGGAAGGGGGACCCTAGGGAGCGGCTACAGATTGATTATCTGTGACCCCCGAAATTCAGGCGCTGAAACCTAACTCCCAATGGGATGGCATGAGGAGGTGGGGCCTTTGGGAGGTGTCTGGGTCAGGAGGGTGGGGCCCTCCGTGAGGGGATTAGTGCCCTTTTATAAAAGAGCGCCCAGAAAGATCCTGCACCCCTTCCCGTTGTCTACAAACCGAGAAATGGGTTCTCGCCAGACTCTGAATCTGCCTGGGCCTGGATCTAACGTCCAGCCTCCAGAGCTGTGAGAAGGAAATACGTCTGTTGTTTGGCATTTTGCTGTGGTGGCCTGTGTGGATTGTATAGTTAGTGTTTTAGGGAGATGGATGCCCGTGTGAGTGACTGTCACCTTGCACCTGCCTCAGGGACCCCTGGGCCGGAAGAAATGGGGGTGAGGACAGAGAGGGTGGGAGGAACTGGGCATCCTGAGGGGGAGGTCCCAGTGGCCCCCTGAGCCTCTGGTTGGCCATGACTGCTGGGGTCACAGGAAAGAGTGGACGGACATTAGCCGTGGCCAACTCAGAGATGGCGCTCCGAGGAAGGCTCACTCCCCACGGGAGAGGAGGAAGGTCCGCGGATGGCTAACCCAGTGGTCGGCAAACTGCGGCTCGCTAGCCACATGCGGCTCTTTGGCCCCTTGAGGGTGGCTCTTCCACAAAATACCACTTGGCCTGGGCGAGTCTATGTTGGAGACGTGGCGTTAGAAGGAGTTTAAGTGTAAAAAATGTGGCTCTCCAAAGAAATGTCAATCGTTGTCCTGCTGGTATTTGGCTCTGCGGATGAATGAGTTTGACAACCACTGGGCTAAGCCAAGGACGGGGTCTGCCATTCTGGCCGCTCGGTCTGGACATCTTGCGATTTGCTGGTGGCCTTCCAAAAGTGGGGTACCGGGGGCTCCATGCGCCCCGAAGAGGTCGGATCAGCCCCACTCACGGGAAGGTGCTCTGCGGACACATTTTTGTTGTCCTAACGCGAGTTCACAATCGCTCTCTTGCGCTTAACGCATAGTGTGCAGTCAAAATGCCCGGATTCAGATCTCTTCTCAGCCAGTCTCGCCTGGGATACAGGCCCACCTTTCTGTGCCTTAGGTTTCTTGAAAAATAAGAACAGCATCTCCAATTCCAAGCCAAGGCGCTAGGGGAAGGAAACTGAACTGCCATCCACCACCAGAGGGCACTGTACACCCATGTTGGATGGAGTAGTACGCTGCATGGAGTGTGACCGACCGCCAGGGGTCGCCCGAGCTCCTTGGGCCCAGAGACATCCCCACCTACCCAGACAGAAAAATTAAGAGCATCTGGGAAATGCCAAGTGGGGTACAGTAGCCCCCCTTATGCCCAAGAGACACGTCCCAAGACCACCCAGTCAGGGCCTGAAGGCACAGACAGTACTCCAAGCCCTGAATACGCTGTATTTTTCCTACACGTAATACCCGAGGCTGCATTTCATGTATAAATCCAGCACAGTAAGAGAGCAACAAGAACATAATAAAACAGAGCAACGTGCGGCAATACACGGCAATAAGTTATGAGAACGCAGTCTCTTTCTCAGAATATCTTACCGCCTGCACTCACCTTCCTCTTCTTCTTCTTGCGATGATGGGAGGCGACAGAATACCCAGGTGAGGAGACGGAGTGAGGCAGATGCTCTGCACAAGGACAATTCTTCTGCAGGGGACGGGGCTGGACAGCACAGGACCAGGAGAGCACTCAGAAGGGCATGCAATTTCAAAGCTATGAACTGTTGACATATATATATACGAGAGAGGCAGAGAGAGGGAGAGATAGAAACATCCACGATGACTGAGAATCATAGATCGGCTGCCTCCTGCTCATCCATTACTGGGGATCCGGTGCCCCTGACCGGAATCGAACCCAGGACCCTTCTGTCCGCCAGCCAACGCTCTATCCACTGGGCCATACCGGCGAGGGCCGCTTACTTTTTCATGTCATGGATCTCTGGTAAGGTCAGAGCCACAGGCAAAATAAAAACAAGTCTCCTGGAAGTTTTATCTTCATCTCTTTATTTCAAAAGGAAGGAAGGACACCGAGCAGCAGAAGGGGGGGGGGGGGAGCAGGTAAACCCAGCGAAGCCGCAGAGGAGGAGAGAGACACAGGGAGGGAGCGGTGGGTCAGAGGTCAACAACACGGGCTCGCCACGCAAACACGGGGCCCGATGCCGCAAGCCGGTGTGCCCCCGGGTCCGAGGAGGACTCCCGCGAGCTCGCCGACCCACCCTCACCCGACCACACGGCCAACGAGGCCTTTTTCTATGGAACCTCAGCTTCACACGTGAAGACGGGTCGAGCACACCCAGGGTACACGTTATGGGTCACGTGACATTGCATGCAGTTCACACAGATGGTCATTTTGAAGGCACTGAATTGGGCAGCCCCCCAGGCTGCTACTTCCTGGCATGTCCTTGCTGCCTGCTCTTGCACGGGGTCCCCTTTTCAGTCCCTCCTCTTTGAGACGTGGGTGCGAATCCCCGGTGTGCCCCTCACCCCTGCACCCTGCCAAGCACGCTGGGCCCACCCCTCACCCTTCTCTCCCACGTCCCCTTCGTAAAAGGTGGGTGTGAGAGAAACTCAGCACAGACCGATCCATGCGCCTTTCGGCATAACCGTTACCGCTTGTCTCGTTTTCGGTTCTTACATTTCCAGTGGGACATGATCTCACGCATCTAAGGGAAACGGAGAACACCACAGACGGGCGAACAAGAACAGACCCGGAGACAAGGAGCCCTGGGTCCGACGGTCGGACCTCAGAGGGAGGGTGGGGATAAAAGGGAGAGATCAACCAAAGGACTTATGTGCACCCATAGGAGCCTAATGCCCCCACCCCCTGTCGTCCACTGGGTCACGGACGGTAAGGGGTTGGGGGCATGAGCGGGGAGGGGATTGGAATGGGGGGTTGAGGACAACTATGTGATACCTTAATCAATAAAGAAATTCAAAAAAAAAGGAGGTGGGTGGGTGCGAGCCTGGAGGATGATGCTCCCGTTTTCCCCTGGGCGGACAAAGTGTGTTGTCTGCAACCTGGGCCCATGCCCTGACCGGAACCGAACTGGGACCCCCTGGTTCCTAGGTCAGCAGTTCAACCAAGGCCGGGGAGTATTATTATTTTCGTAATCCATTTTGGGCTTCTGAATGGGAAGGTCTCCTGTCTCCAGGATGAGACATACCAGAGGCCTGGTGCACGGATCCGTGCACAGCTGGGGTCCCTCAGCCTGGCCTGCAGGGATCAGTGGACGCTGCCACAGCCCGGCCTTACCCACCAGCTCGACGGGCTCCAGCTGATCCCGCAAAGCACGAATTAGTGTGCGAAGCGGCAGGCGGCCAGGACGGAAGGAGTCGGGCGTGGCTTGGGTGACGCCCTGTTCCTGCTCTGGGGGGGTGTCTGCAGGAGAGGCTTGCACTGTGGCAGCTGTGCCCGCGCCGGCCATGAGCCCAGCGCCTGGCGCCCGTCTGTCAGCCGAGCAGCGCTCCTGCAATGGAAGTGCACTGACCACCGGCGGGCAGCTCCTGCACGGAGCATCTGCCCCCTGGTGGTCAGTGTGTGTCACAGCTACCAACCTGTCCTCTGGTGGCTTAGGCTTTTATACATATAGATATGAGGATCTCCATTCTTGCCCCGGCTGGTTTGACTCAATGGATAGAGCGTCAGCCTGCGGAATGAAAGGTCCCAGGTTCGATTCCGGTCAAGGGCACATATCCAATTGGCGGGCTCGATCCCCAGTAGGGGCGTGCAGGAGGCAGCCGATCCGTGATTCTCTATCACCACTGGTGTTTTTATCTCTCCCTTCCTCTCTGAAATCAATAAAAATATATTTTAAAGATATACATTAAAAAAAAAAAAAAAAACCAACTCAATTCTTGCCCTAGCCAGTTTGGCTCAGTGGATAGAGCGTCGGCCTGCGGGCTGAAGGGTCCTGGGTTTGATTCCAGTCAACGGCACATGCCCGGGTTGCAGGCTCGATCCCCAGAGTTTAAGTATCCGACCACGTGGTAGGACATCATTGGAGTGAAATTACACATGGACATTCTCTTGACCCGAAGGGTAAGAACTCCGTGTTCAGAGGGGCTGTCAGAAAATAAGCACAACGAGGGAACAGCTAACACTTCATCATTTCAAACAAAAAGGAGACACACCACCCGCCTTCCCTCTGCACAACACCCTCTGCCCTGCCAACTAGGTAGGGGGCAGATTGAACTACATCATGACTTGGTATGGATGACTTTTATGACGTCTTGCAAGAGCAGGGACGTGAGGTGTACACAGCCCAGGACTCCGAAAAGCGATTTTCCACATTCGAGGAAACTTTAGAACTAACAGAGACCCCTTTCCGGGGGAACCTAAGGGTCACAGGCGAGCAACACGTATATAGACTGCAACTTTATTTCAATCGCACAAAGTTAGGGTGTGGGAAACGTGAATGGACACATTCATGATCAAAAACAGCAGAGAGCCGGGCACGCGAGAGGAAGCACAACACCGAAGAAAAAAAAAAAAAGCATGAGACGCCGACATTCGTCCGTGTTGCATCTTCGGTCCGGATGGACACACGTAACGTGATGCTTGCAAATTTCCGGAGAACGGACTTTGGAACCGGGGCGGCTGTTCTGCAGAGATTTCAGCACCAGCACTGAGGGGCGTGTACATTCAGTTGGCTCGCCGTCCACAGAGTGTCGCGGGCAGGCGTGCACGGACCAGATCACAGTGTTGAGGAAGGCAGGCCCCCCCCCTCCTGCGGGGAGAAGGGGACCCCCCTGAAACTGCTTAAGACATCCGATGTGACAAGAGCACAGAGGGCCGAAACCGGGGTGGCTCCGTGGATAGAGCGTCGGCCTGCGGACTGAAAGGTCCCGGGTTCGATTCCGGTCAAGGGCATGGACCTTGGTTGCGGGCACGACCCCAGTAGGGGGTGTGTGCAAGAGGCAGCTGATCGATGATTCTCTCTCACTGATGTTTCTAACTCTCTATCCCTCTCCCTTCCTCTGTAAAAATCAATAAAAATGTATTTTTTTTTTTTAAAAAAAGAGAGCGAGCGAGCATGGAGGACCTTTGGGATAACGTGGCTCCGGCTGTGTGCGGATCAGAAAAAAAGAACCCAGTTTCCAAATCCCGGGGCCATCACAGACGCCCCTGACCATGACCATGACCATGACCCCTGTCACGGGGGATGGCAGCCGTGTCCGGGGACTCCCATCACCCTTCTTGGAGAGGACGCCAGCTGGGAGAACGCAGCATGATGGGAAACGTAAAACATGGCCCAACACTGGTTCTTTCTGTCGCGTTTACACACACATCGTGCTCATGGCACACCAAGGCACAGGGCGTATGAGTGCATACACCAGCTTCCTTCTCAGGTCTAGCATCGTCTTGGAGTCTCTTTATCTTCCTTTGGACCACACGCACCCACACGTACCCTACTGCAGGCTAGTTAACGTAAACCGTCAGAACCGGAAGTTACCTCTGACCAGGTTGACAGGGGACATCAACGTCTAGACTGAGCTGACGTTGGTTTACATAACCGAAAAGCACAATAATAAGAGAGGAAAACGCCTCCTGCTGCTTTAAGAAAAACAGTCCTGGGTAATAAGCTTCTCGCATCCTGAATGTCTCGACTACGCACGTAGGACAAGGAAGAGCCGACAGGATAAAAGAACGGTGCCCTCGGACTGGGGTAGCGCATCGATCACAGGTTAACCTAAAAAAAGGAAGTCTGTACAGAAAACAAAACTATTTCAATAAGGAGGAAAAAAAAAAAATCCCTCATTCAGCAGTGAGGACGCTGTAAACCGGCAGCATCCAGCCAGCGATGTGTGGACTGAGATGCATGAGCTCCAGAACGCGGGTGGGTCATGTCTCCGACACGTCAGTGGTAACCAAAGACTCCAAAGCAAATATGGCACGTGACTCAAGCGTGGATCAAGACAAAGAGCCTAGACAATGGTTGATTTCCTACATGTGTAAAAAAAAAAAATAATAATAAAAATCTATCCTTGCAACAGGTAGGAGGTCTCCCCTATTTTCATCTTCCAAACGTCCAAAGAAAACAAGAGTGGATTGCAGCCACACGCGTGTGCGCGCCCTCACGCACGCATGTGTGCCCGAACACGTGTGCGTGCACACGCACTAACACGCACGTGCATGCCCTAACACACAGCTGGGAAGCAGAGGAGCTCATTCCTCGAGGTTCCCACCACCCGAGTCTCACTCATGAAAAGAAAACTAGGCCCAGCTCCTCGGTGGCTGCCCTTCACCCAATGACCCCCATCACTGCGAGTCATTGCTTGTCATTCAATGATCAAGATCCATCCCATGATCCCCAGGGCAGGTTCGCGGTCTGGGGCGTGTCCGCGCATCCTCGTGGTTCAGGCCATGGACGTGACGGAAGCCCGGCGAGACAGACGTGATGGAGAAGGCTGAGGACGTGATTCTGTGACATATTTACCCATGAAAGTCATAAAACAGTCCTCGTTGTTTGTCATGCAGGGAATCGAGAGGGGAAAAAAAAAAAAAAAAAAAAAAAAAAGGGACAGCGCAGAGATGAACTTTAAATTAAAAAATTATTCCTTCCCTCCCTCCCTCCCTCTCTCCCTCCCCCCCTAGATGCTACAAAATGGATTTTCCCCCCCTGCAACGAGGCCTTGAAAAGGCCAGGGCACAGAAGAGTGGCATGCATTCGTGTCTGGGGCCGTGTTTTGTTGGTTTTTTGTGTTTGTTTTTTTTTTAGAAAAAGCTCATCGGGTGGTGGCTTGTCGGGACTTTATAAAAACGTCCGCATGCAGCAGTCAGTCTACAAAAGGCGGTCGAAAACCCTACGGGAGATCTCCGATACGTCGTGATACACATGACCGCTGCGTTCATCGATTTGGTAAAGCATCGTTAACGATTGAAGAAGGCATCTGCGTCTTTCCAATTTCTGGGCGAATCGTGTGGTTTCTGTCGAAATCTACAAACCTGCGTGAAGGCTAGCTCGAGAGAGGCTTCCCATCATTCTAGAACATTCCTCCGGCCGGGATGAGTGGTTTGCAGGGCGCTTTCGTGGAAACATCCACCCCGTTTCGGTCTGCCCCCGACGCCGGAGGGTGATTCCCTCCACGGGGCTCACTCCCCGACATTCGAGGGGGGTGGGAGGGCTAGGATGATGGGAAGACGAACCTGAGAGAAAACACGTACAATAGCATGACCTGCTGGGTTCTTCATCAGAAACTCTGAGCAAAAAAAAAAAAAGAAAAAAAAAAAAAAACAAACAACTCCGCAAGCCTCGCTCTTGATGTGGTAGCCGTGGGTTGTGGGAATGCGAGATCCGATCCTGACATGGAAACTAGCTCCCTGCGTGGCGACCCCGCCCGCTGCCTGCCGCCTGCCGCCGGGGGCTTTGCGTTTTCTGTGCCGATGGCCACGGGAGCGCCCAGGCCAGTCCGTCCGTCCCGTCGAAGGAGTCAGAGTGAAGCAGCACACGGGGAGAGGAACAGCGTGGCGCCGGAGGGACGTGTCTGGAGGCGTCCAGAGTAGATTTGGGGTTTTTTTCCCCCTTCCCTTCCCTTCCGACCGTCTCCGCCTCCTTCTTCTCCCGGAGGAAGGGTGTGTGGTCAGCAGCTGCTGTGGGTGGTGCGTGTCCCTCCTCCGGATGGAAGTCCTCTCCTCTCCTCGGGCTGCGTCTCTACGCGGTGTGGGACTTGCTCAGTTCCTGCCTGATTGCTGAGTAGGGAAAGAAAAAGGATCCAGCATAAACGAAAGAGTACGGTAAAAAAACAACAACAAGTGGCTCGATCTTTTTTTTTTTTTTAAATATATTTTACTGAGTTTTTACAGAGAGGAGGAGAGAGGGATAGAAAGCTAGAAACATCGATGAGAGAGAAACATCGACCAGCTGCCTCTTGCACACCCCCTACCGGGGATGTGCCCACAACCAAGGTACATGCCCTTGACTGGAATCGAACCTGGGACCTTTCAGTCCTCAGGCCGACACTTTACCACTGAGCCAAACCGGTTTCAGCAAGTGGCTCGATCTTAAGAAAGGTCAACGTCGGCGCTCGACCTCCCAGGAATGGAAGGACACACGGATCGAGCATGCTTCGTGGCAGGGGTCGTTGTCCTTGCTTAGTACAAAGATGATACTCATGTCCACAGATGGGTAAGGACTGATTCCCTCCCTTTCAGGGGCCGGAGGAAGGCACTTGTTCTGTAGGCTCAGCATCAAGGGGGCAGGACGGGTCAGCAGGGCAACCCAGAGACAGACTCACCACGCAAAAGGAACCGTTGTGCGATGCCCTCAAGTAACCAACAGGCCTGTTTCTGTCTTTGCATTCTCTCTCTCTCTTTTTTAAAATTTTTATTTTTTTTTAAATTTTATTGATTTCTTTGCATTCTCTTAAAGCGCGCTGTTCTTGAATGGGGCCCCGTAGGCGTAAGGGACGTGTTTAGACACTCACCATCAATGAGCTCCTCTTTTAGCTTGGTTAATTCTTTCCTCATTTCATCTAAAATGTCCTGAAACGGCAGAGAAACGCACCAGGGAGACAGAGAGTGAGTTAGTGCCCAGACGATCCTTGCGCACCTAAGATCTGAAGGACGTGCAGTCCGGTGCTGGCAGATCAGCCTCAAGGACGTTCTGTCTGAATGGTCTCCCTTGCCCAACCTTCCTGCTTATGCCCGCCTTGCAAGAAATGAGACAGAGGGCTTTCTAGAACAAAAATAATCCCTCCGTCGCCCGTGACGGATCTGACTCAGACCATCTCTAGAAAGGACGGGGCGTTCAGTCTAGCCTCCGGGGAGGGAGGGTCTGGGGGCGGGGCACCCCGAGGTGTGGAGGAGCCTCCCAGCTCCTGAAGGGGCTGGTCTGAAACGGGATGCTCTCTAAACGTAAAACAGACACTAGATTTCAAAGATGTAGTAGCAAGAACATAATGTAGAGTAACTCACTAGCAGTTTTATGTGTGTTTTTTTAAATATTATTTTTATTGATTTGAGAGAGGAAGGGAGGGGGGAGATATATGTGTGTGTGTGTGTGTGTGTGTGTGTGTGTGTGTGTGTGTGTATGTATGTATGTCGAGAGAGAGAGAGAGAGAGAGAGAAGAGAATGAGCCAGAGAAATATCAATGATGAGAATCATTGATTGGCTGCTTCCTGCACGCCCCCTCTCCCCACACTGGGGATCAAGCCCACAACCCGGGCATGTGCCCTTGATCAGAATCGAACCTGGGACCCTTCAGGCCACAGACCAACACCCTACCCACTCAGCCACACCGGCGAGGGCAGTAATTTTAAAATCCTGATTGCACATTGAAATCTTGATCTTGAAATGTCCTCTGTTTCTCTGTACTGACTTAATGTGGCTTCTACACACGTTAGGGTGTGTATGTGACCCCATGCCATGTCCCTGTCATAGCGATGCCCTCCCCCCCAGCCTCCCCCCCCCCCGCCCGCCCCCTCACCCCTACGGACACTTGATGCAAACCCCCGGCACCAAAACACAAGGATCGGCAAGGCGCCAAGCGTGCCCACGCCACGGCTCCATGTGCAGAAAATACCTGAACGCTGCATGCTTTTTGAGCGCATTCACCATCTGTCAAACACACACACACACACACCACGGGCAGGCACACACGCAGACACACACACACACACACACACACACACACACACACAGCTTTAAAAAAAGCAGCGGTGCCACAGGAAGCCGGCTGCCCGGGCCCCACCTGCTTCAGCCGGTCGTAGTCTATCCCCTCGGTCTGGACTCCGTTGGCACTGGGCTGGGACGAGGGTGCGGATTTTGGTCTGCACAAACGAAAGGCCCGGGGCAGGTCAGCCACACGCCGGCGTGTCCACACGCCCCTGCACACCCGCCGGCCCGGCACCGGGTTCCAGGCCGCTGCTCACGGCATTGTGGGGAGGCGTTCGTGGGCAAAGCAGGGGGCTGATCAGGACAGAAGCAGACGCCCTGTGCCCTTTGCTCGGCCTTCTGTCATCTGTCAGGAAGGCGGGGGGACAGGTGCCAAGAGGAGGCGGCCTTCTCGGGGCGCGAGGCAGGTCACCCCGGGACGTGTGTGTCGCGTCCATCAGGAGGCCCACCCACGGGACGCCACCCTGTCCTCTCCTTTCCCTCCCACTGAGCTGCCCAGAGGGGAAATGTAAAAACAAACGTCTCGCTCTCGCGTGAATCCATTTAATAAATTCTACACCGCGCCGAGACCGGGGTGGCTCAGTGGATAGAGCGCCGGCCTGCGGACTCAAAGGTCCCCCAGGTTCGATTCCGGTCAAGAGCATGTGCCTTGGTTGCGGGCACATCCCCGGTAGGGGGTGTGTAGGAGGCAGCTGATCCATGTACCTCTCTCTCATGGATGTTTCGAGCTCTCTATCTCTACCCCTTCCTCTGTAAAAAATCAATAAGAAATACATTTTTTTAAAAATCATCTAAAAAATAATAAACAACAGTGTATTTAGGGGATGGGTAAATGGGTGTTCACTGTTCTTTCAGCTTTTCTGTCGTTTTGAATGTTTCCAAATAAAAAAATTTTTAAAAATGGGAGGAATAAAAGCTCTCTGACATTTCAGACAGCCTGGCTACGCAGAATTCAGACTGGCTCCACTGTACAATGTCAGACCTACCATCCCATTTTTTTTTTTTTCTGCAATAAAAATGGAGACATCCATTTCTTCTTAGATAAAAAACGCAAACTAAAAGCAGGAAACGCTCATACCTGGAAATCACGGGGGACTTGCTGCCGTTCATGGTATTGGTTCTCTCCCAAGGTTTCCTTGTTGGTTCTTTAAAAAAGAAAGAAGAGAAAGTATTCAATACCCGACACTCTCCCAGGGTTATTGCGAAGCAAGTCTTACAATCCTAAATACCGTCATACGGGTGAGGGGAGTATTAATCTAGGTGAACAGGAAACTTTTCGTTTTAATGCTGAACTGCGGTCAAAATCTGTCAGGGTTCCGATTGGAACCGTGTCAGACCTTAACATGAGGAGGAGGAGCAAGGATGACGAGTTTGTCGAGGATATACTTAGACTGATATATGTAAAATACTATCATTCTATACACACCGGCTGGGAAGAACTTTCTCTGATAAAGACAGGATCATCGAAATATATTTTTAATGAGAAAAAAACAGCATAAAGTATTTTAAATCAAGAAAGAGTGTAATGCCCTAGCTGGCTCGGCTCAGTGGACAGAGAGTCAGATTGAGGACTGAAAGGTCCCGGGTTCCATTCCAGCCAAGGGCACGTGCCCCAGTTCTGCTCTTGATCCCCAGTAGGGGGCATGCAGGAGGCAGCCAAAGATTCTCTCTCATCATTGATGTTTCTCTCTCCCTTCCTCTGTGAAATCAATAAAAAAAAAATATTTTTTTTAAAAAATTTCACTGAATTCAAGAATGTTTCCCAAAGGTTTTTAACTCCTCCTCACCCCGCCTTACAAATAAAAAGTTTTATTTCCTCGATTATCACCAGGAGACCAATGAACGGTTCAAATGACCACCTTCCCAATTTGAGAATGTTTTTTTGAAATGACAATTAATGCTGGCTAACATGCTCAATCTTTAAGAACCAGCGATCAAAAAACACTTCCCTGCCGAAACCGGTGTGGCTCAGTGGACAGAGCGTCGGCCTGCAGACTCAAGGGTCCCAGGTTGGATTCCGGTCAAGGGCATGTACCTTGGTTGCGGGCACATCCCCAGTTGGGGGTGTGCAGGAGGCAGTGGATCAATGATTCTCTCTCATCCATGTTTCTAACTCTCTACCCCTCTCCCTTCCTCTCTGTAAAAAAATCAATAAAAAAAATTTATATTAAAAAAAAAAAGTGTAAAAACTATGATTTTTTCAAAGAAAGAATCATCAGAGAAAAACGTGGGGCACTGCAGAGGGCGGAGGGGAGCAGAGGTCGTGACCTCCAGGGTGAACAGACATTCGTGGCCACGCGGTCACCTGACCTTCGTGGCCACGCGGTCACCTGACCCAGCCCTGGGGAAATGGAGGGCACGGCGAGCGAGAGCGAGTGCGAATGCGAGAGAGGATGCGTGGGAAGGGTGAGCTTACCAGGTGTACTTGTGGAAGAGGCTTTAGCAATGACGGGCTCTGCATCCTCCTAAACACACAGAGACACGTATGAGCAACATCCCACACCGGCCAGCTGAGTCAGTGCTTGTCCTTCCGTTCCCCACATTCTTCCTGCCATGTCCCACTTTTCCCTCCGTCCATCTTCTCCCTTCTCCCTTCTCTTACGCTCCCACCAGTGTGCCCCTCCGGCGCCCCCGGAGAACTGCACTGACCAGTGCGCGCCCGCCAGCCGGGGAGTGGCCGCACAGAAGGCCCAGTGTTTCGGGGGAAAAAACACTCTGTTCTGTGTTCAACACCAATCCACCGAGCAGATAAGGCAGAGCTTGCCCAGCTGACCCGGGCAGGGGAGCTCGGCGAATGGCCACCTGCAGGCTCCCCCGGGGGAAACATCGGAATGCTGCTGAGGTTGTCTTACTCCTTCATTTTAAAATGCAAGGAAACGGGCACCCTCAGAGGAAAAACCAAAACCAAAGCCCCAAACCACCACCACCACCACCTTGAAAAAGCCATGTGCTCACCTACCCAATAAATGAGGAACATGCTAATTGACCATACCGTCACGACACCCACTAGCCAATCAGGAACGAGTATGCAAATGAACCCAACAAAGATGGTCGCTTAATTTGCATATGTGGGCACCAGTGGCCGGGAGAGAGGTGGGACATTTGCGTTATCGCCGTGGTGAAGACACCAACGCCACAGACATGAACCTAGGGCATCCCCCACCACTCTGGGTAGTCAACACATCTTACTAGGAACGTCATTAAACATGTTTAAGCTATTTTACTGCCTGAAGACTGAAAAAAAAAGAAGCCATCTTAAGTTCACGTGATGTTCGCACCGATCTTGGCCAGGATTTCCTGTAGGAGCTGAGCTTCAGCCTCACACTCCCGGGTCCTTTAGTCACTTACACTTTTGTCCTCTTTTTGTTCTGCTTCTATGGTTGATCCCTTTTCCGCAATCCTCCTCCTAGAAAGAAGGTAAATTGGATTTAAAAAATAATAATAATAATAATATCTCTTAGTATAAAAACTACTCCCAACAGGGAAAGAACCGCATCAAGATAAATTACATATCTGAGAGGAAATTAAGAAAATATTCTCATTTCTGGGCACGTCCACTTTTTTTGTCTTGAATTGCGAGTAAATTGCACCCTTACCTTCTGGCCAGCAGGGCACTCATTTCCTCCATTAAACCGCTGCCCCCCAGAGGGAGGGGTCCGTTCCCACGCCCCGTGTCCGCTTTGGATGAGGCCGAGTTCACACCGACGGCACTGCCCCCACTCGGGAAAGAGGCATCCTCCATCTTAACGAAACAAACATACATACATACATGGTCAACTCCTGGGTTAAGGAATACAGCGCTTTGCCGTTCTATTACATTCAAACCAGTATACTACAGCAGCCATCACTTCCATCAAACATCTATTCTGGAATCTTCTTAAGAACCCATGGGGGTGAACCGTCTGGACTTACAGAGCAACAGAAGCTTTCTCGGCGTTAACAACACTAAACGTGGGGAACCTATGTCATGTATCCGTGTGTGTGATACGCCGAAAAGGACATAGTACTTTGGTGGTAAAAAAAAAAAAAAAAAAAAGTCTGCCTCAAAACACATAACCTGAATCTAGTCCTTAGGAAACATCAGATGAACCAAACGAGGATGGTTTTATCGCTGTCAGAATGTCAGTGTGTCCCAGCCGGCGTGGCTCAGTGGTGGAGAGTTGACCTATGAACCTGGAAGGAGGTCACGGTTCGATTCCCAGTCAGGGCACATGCCTGGGTTACAAGTTCGATCCCAGTAGGGGGTGTGTAGGAGGCAGCCAACCCATGATTCTCTCTCATCATTGATGTTTCTTTCTCTCTCTCTCTCTCTCTCTCTCTCTCTCCTCTCTCTCCCTCCTTCCATCCCTCCCTCTCTGAAATCAATAAAAATATATATTTTTAAAAAGTAAGTATCATGAAATGGGTGGTGGTCTTGGGCTAGAAAAAAATTGTCACAGAAGACATTACTGGACAACAGATCTGTAGTATTCCAGCGACAACAGGATTTGGATAATTACATGTGGGCCTGTGGGGAAATGTCCTTGTTCAGTGAGGCAATTAGGGAAATAGGGGCCTGGTTATCCCAGACTTACTCACAATTCAGACCAAAAAAAAAAAATGTGTGTGTGTGTGTGTACCTACATGTACATATAAAATAAAACACACACACACAGAGAAAAGAGTAAAAGAAACAGAGGTTAACTGGCGAGTCTGGGTAGTGGGTTCTCAGAAGCTGTATGATTCTCACAACTTTCCCGTCAATTTAAATTCTTTCCATTTTTAAAAAAATATATTTTATTGATTTGTACAGAGAGGAAGGGAGAGAGATAGTTAGAAACATCGATGAGAGAGTCATCGACCAGCTGCCTCTTGCACACCCCCTACTGGGGATATGCCTGCAACCAGGGTACATGCCCTTGACCGGAATCGAACCCGGGACCCTTCAGTCGCCAAGCCGATGCTCTATCCATTGAGCCAAAGCAGTCTCAGCTCCATTTTTTTTTTAAATGAATGAAGCTATGAACTTAGCGTTCGTAACATCAGAGTATCAAGAAAGCCAGTCCTTCAGACGCCGAGAAAGAACGAGACAGACATAAAACAAAAACAAAACCAAAAACAAATACAATCATTTGGAGTCGCACTTACCCGGGACACTTTCCTAAGCTTTGCTCCGGCGATGGCCGCTGCCAGTCCCGTCAGCGGGCGATTGTCTTCGGAGGACCCGGATCCCGCAAAAAATCCAGAGGCGGGGAGCGGCGGGGCGGGCGGCGGGGGAGGAGGGGCCGCCTGGTTGGGGAGAGGGGGTGGCGGAGGGGGAGGCGGAGGCCCCGAGGCTGGCAGTGGAGGAGGAGGGGGCGGTCCGGGGGGAGGAGGCAGTGCCCCTGGAGCCTGGGCAGGGCCTGGGGGGAGTGGAGGAGGGGGTGGGGGTGCAGGTGGTCCCAAGGCAATGCCTGAGAGAGAGAGAGAGAGGCACAATGAGACCGTCAGCCATCAGCAATAGCGCCCCGGGACAGCACCCAGTGAGGACCCGTCATGCCAAACTGAACAGGCGGCCCCAAACATTCGCTACATCATGAAGGACTTTGGTTTACTGTCACGGTGGAAGTCTACGTGAGTATTAAAACGATCCTAGCGCCGAAGCCGGTGTGGCTCAGTGGATAGAGCGTCGGTCTGCGGACTGAAAGGTCCCAGGTTCGATTCCGGTCAAGGGCATGGACCTTAGTTGCGGGCACATCCCCGGGAGGGGTTGTGCAGGAGGCAGCTGGTCGATGTTTCTCTCTCATCGACGTTTCTAGCTCTCTATCTCTCTCCCTTCCTCTCTGTACAAAAATCAATAAAATATATATTTTTTTAAAAAGTTAATGGGAATAGTAGTCATTGAAGAATACTAGTATTAAAAAAATAAAAATAAAAAAATAAAACGATCCTAGCATGTACAGCCACAGGGCGTCACGACTGACTAGGGGACGGGAGCTTTAATAATAGAACTATGCCATGGATCGCCTCGTGAGAATCTCTTTTTTGTTCGTGGGGATTTAGTAAACAGAATAAATGCTTATACGATGTGGAAGGGAGGCAGCCACAAAAAACAACAACAAACAATGTATATGACGGCTGTCAGTACTATTTGAAATACCAGACCCCACGTAACCTGTGTAAGCTTAATGGTCAATGAATTCTACAAGAGCAAAGAAATACACTCTTGAGTGGCCAGATGATGATGATCTCTGAACGCATAAATAATCTGGCCACTCAGTGTATATATTTATTAGAGGTCCGGTGCATGAATTCGTGCATGGGTGGGGTCCGGCCAGCCTGGCCAGGGGGTAGGGGACATGGGCGGTGGGCCGGCCTGCCTGCTGGTCGAACTCCTGGTCCAGGGGACAATTTGCATATTAGCCTTTTATTCTATAGGATAGACACCGAATGGCCAGATGATGATGCGCTCAGAGATCATCATCTGGCCACTCCGTGTATACTGACTTGTACAACAGACAGCCAACGTGGCTAGCCTGGGAACAGAATGGTCAGTGGGTCCCAGGCATCAACATCTTCAGTTATTCCACATCGCATGCCAGCGTGGCGAGAATACAGAGAATCACTGAAGTGAAGGATTCGGCTAGACGATGCTCCTCTCTCTCAACTATCCCGTTAGCCTGCTACTTCCGTTCACTCTGGACCATGGAACTCTGGGGCAGACAGCAAGCCTGCCGTGCTCTCCACCCGCCCTGCAAAGCCAGGCTGCTCTGCGGGGGTCAGGGGAGCACCACCCCTGGAAGTCCAGTGGTTATGGGGGGACCCCAACTCAGGAAAAAAAGACTGAGATGAAACAGGATCCGAGCGAGACCGGGGCTGCTGCAGAGACCACCTCAGGACAGTGGCCGGCAAACTCATGAGTCCACAGAGCCAACTATCCACAGGACAACGACGGACATGTCTCTGGAGAGCCACATTTTTTAAACGTAAACTTCTTCAAATGCCACGTCTTCAACACAGACTCTCCCAGGCCGTGGTGTTTTGTGGGAGAGCCACGCTCAAGGGGCCCAAGAGCCGCCTGTGGCTCGCGAGCCGCAGTTTGCCGACCACGGCCTTAGGATGCTACAGGGAACACCTACAGCCGGGCACCGACCACCTCTCCCCGTCTCCCAGAAACGAGAAGAAGACGAGGCAGGTCACACGGCGACTGTGCACCGCCCGCCGGCGTGGCCCGCCGTGCTTTCTGGGTGAAACGGAAAAGCAGGAGGAGGAGGAGGAGGCCCTTAGACCCTGGCAAAGTGCGGTCCCGCTGACGATGCCAACGTCTAGTCCAGCAAGGGCATCCCGGGGCGGGTCCGCCACAGGCAGTTCACCCGACAGAAGACAAAGCCACTTTACACGCGTACTCTGACCTGGAGCGATGGCGCCCTGGCCTACAGCGATGGCGCCCTGGCCTACAGCGATGGTGCCCTGGCCTAGAGCAATGGTGCCCTGGCCTACAGCGATGGCGCCCTGGCCTACAGCGATGGCGCCCTGGCCTAGAGCAATGGTGCCCTGGCTTACAGCGATGGCGCCCTGGCCTACAGCGATGGCGCCCTGGCCTACAACGATGGTGCTTTGGCCTAGAGCGATGGCGCCCTGGCCTACAGCGATGGTGCCCTGGCCTACAGCGATGGTGCCCTGGCCTACAGCGATGGCGCCCTGGCCTACAGCGATGGCGCCCTGGCCTATAGCGATGGCGCTCTGCCCTACAGCGATGGCGCCCTGGCCTACAGCGATGGTGCCCTGGCTTACAGCGATGGCGCCCTGGCCTACAGAGATGGCGCCCTGCCCTACAGCGATGGTGCTTTGGCCACCATCAACACCCCCCTCCCCAGCCCACTGGGCGGTCGGTCCCAGCGGTTGGCAGCGAGCGCGGGGGGCCTTACCCGGTGGGGCTGGCGTCTCGGCCGGCTGAGAGGCTGCCTGCAAGCCTGGCTGCTCAGAAGCAGAGGAGTCTCCCAGCACAGAGTTTAGAGGGGTCTCCGCAGAGGCGGGGGCAGCTGCAGAGGGAGAAGGGAGAACGCTAGGCTTGGACGAGGGGGGCGAGGCGACAGGGGCGCTCGGAGGCGGCGGCGGCGGAGGCGAGGCGGGCGGTCCACAGTGCGACAGCGGTGCCAGGAGGGGCGGCGGCGGCGCTGGCCCCGAGGTAGGCGGCGGGAACGCGGGGTGGGGGGCCGGGTCCGTCGGGGACGGGGGCATCGGCGAGGACAGGCACACGGGGAGGACGGGCCTGGGACCCGCCGCTCGGCCCGGGGGGCTGCTGATCATGACCGGGGGGGACGGGGGCAGGGGCGAGAAGCTGGACGCGGACCAGCCACAGGGCTTGGCGGGGGCGGCTGGGGGCTGAGAGGAGGAGGGGGAGCCGCTCACGGGAGAGGAAGGCTGCGAGTTTTTGCTCAGGGGGCGCGGGGCCGTGGCGTAGTGGGGGAGGACGGGGTGGAAGGCGGACCCCAGGGAGGTGGCGAAGCGGGTGGCGGCCGGGTGGCGCAGGGGCGGGGTGGGGGGGGCGGGCGGCGGAGCGGTCACTCCGGGGTAATCAGGAGTGGCCCCGGGCGGAGGAGGAGGTGCCGGAGGAGGAGGCTGGCCACTGGCCCCGTCGGGAGGAGGTGGCCCGCCATGCGGGGAGGAGCTGTCGGAAGGAGGCGCTGGACAGAGGTGGGTAGAGCGGCAGCGAGAGACAGGACCAGAGAGGAGAGAGAAAAAGGAGCCAGTGAAGCCACAAAACCAGCACCCGGACACGGTGTACACACACAGTACAGAGACACGGGCGCGGGGGGCTGTCCCCCTCCCCCCCTCCCCCATATCCTGGGCCCCGGAGGAGGGGGAGATAACGGTTTTTAGCAGGCGGAGGCACTAAGCCCGAGTGAGCCTGCCCTTCACAAGGGAAACTCAGTCCCTGCCTTCTGCCTTCTCCTTCCTCGGTCCTCCAAAAGGGGCGTTACAATTGGACAAGGAAGGACCATAAACAGATAAATAAGTTCAACTGGTTTTTTTTTGTTTGTTTCTTTTTTTTTTATTTTATTTTTATTTTTTAAGTTGATTTTTTACAGAGAGGAACGGAGAGGGAGAGTTAGCAACATCGATGAGAGATCGATCAGCTGCCTCCTGCACACCCCCTCCTGGGGTTGTGTGCCCGCAACCAAGGTCCATGCCCTTGACCGGAATCGAACCTGGGACCTTTCAGTCCGCAGGCCGACACTCTATCCACTGAGCCACAGCGGTTTCAGCTGTTTGTTCCTTTTTAAATAAGGCGTCCAGGTGTCCTGCTTTGGGCGGGACAGACCCGATTTTTAACAATTTGTCCCGAGTCCCACGGCGTTTTAAAAAAAAAAAGTCCTGATTTTGGGCCAAAACCGGTTTGGCTCAGTGGATGGAGTGTCAGCCTGCGGACGGAAGGGTCCCAGGTTCGATTCCGGTCAAGGGCATATGCCTGGGTTGCGGGCACATCCCCAGTGGGGAGGTGTGCAGGAGGCAGCTGATGGATGTTTCTCTCATCAACGTTTCTACCTCTCTCTCTCCCTTCCTCTCTGTAAAAAATCAATAAAATATATATATATTTTTTAAAAAATACTGAAACCTAACTAGCCCGTTGGAGAGAGGATTCTTTCCCGCCTACTGCTTTTCATTCCTCCCTCAAAGCCTTAGGAATACAATCGTGCTGAACAGCACTGAAATCCTAAAGCATCCGAGGCCGTGTAAGCGACCCCGAGAGGGATATACAGGCCACGCTCCCCCCAGCTATAAAAAATTTCATAAGAAACACTTCTGGCCAAAACTGGTTTGGCTCAGCGGATAGAGCGTCAGCCTACGGGCGGAAAGGTCCTAGGTTCGATTCCGGTCAAGGGCATGTGCCTGGGTTACGGGCATATTCCCAGTAGGGGGTGTGCAGGAGGCAGCTGATGTTTCTATAATAACTCTCTATCCCTTCCTCTCTGTAAAAAAAAAAAAATCAATAAAATATATCGTTAAAAAAAAAAGAAAAGAAAAAAAAAAACACTTCTACTTTATGGCCAACGGATGGGGGAGTTGGAAGAATTCGAACGCCAGGATGCAGGTTTCCAAGAGCTTTCGTTAAGGCTCCAAAGCAAAAAAAAAAAAAGCAGCAGAGAGGAATAAAGAGGAAAATGGGGAAGCAGCCACCGGGTACGTTTCCTAATTCCCAACCTCACGGCTTCATCCCGAGTCCCCGCCCCATATTCCAACACCCACCCGGCATCCCCCACCCGCCGTCCACGCTCAGAGGCCAAGGCCAAGAGCCCGGGCGTCTTACCGGTGGCTCTCCGCTCCCGTTGCTCCCACTCCAGCTGCTGCTCCCTCTCCAGCTGCTCCTGGCGCTCCCGCTGCTCCTGGCGCTCGCGGTCCAGCCTGTCCAGCCGCTCCTGCCGCTCCCGCTCTTGCCTCTCTCTCTCCAGCTGCTCCTGCTCCAGCCGCTCCCGCTCGGACCGCTCCCTCTCCATCCTCTCTCGCTCCAGCCTCTCCCGCTCCAGCTCCTTCTGCCGCTGCTGCTCTTGAAGTTGCCTGAAACCAAGAAATAAAATAAAACACTATTTTAAAACAGGCGCCCAGAGAGAGAGAGGGTCGGACCTGCGTCACCACCATTTGCCCATCATCCAGAACTGTACACATGCTGACATGCGCACGCAAGGAGCTGTTTGACATTGAAATGGGGTCTCAAAAGAACTGGTGGCCCAGAAAAGCTCACTACAGACGGATTCATATGCCTTTCAGCACAGCGATTATTGCTTGTCTCATTTTTGATTCGTATATCTCCAGTAGGACATGATCTCACTCATCTGGGGCAAATGGTGAACACCACAGACGGATGATCAAGGACAGACCCAGAAAGAAGGAGCCCTGGGTCAGACTGCTGGACCTCAGAGGGAGGGTGGGGATAAAAGGGAGAGATCAGCCAAAGGACTTATGTGCCCCCTTAGGAGCCTAACCCGTGGTCAAGGACAATAGGGGGGTGGGGGCATCAGTGTGTGTGTGGGGGAGACTGGAATGGGGGGTTGAGGACAAATATGTGATATCTTAATCAATAAAGAAATTAATAATAAACAAATAAAATAAAAAAATAAAACAGGCATCTATGGCGACTCATGAAAATCCTATTTCTTTTGCGATGAACCTAATGTGCACTTTGTTTCTTCTTGTTTTAAAATTATTTTGTATTGATTTTAGAGAGAGAGAAAAACATCGATGAGAGAGAATCATTGATCGGCTGCCTCAAGAGCCCGCAACCCCCAGGCATGTGCCCTTGGCCGGAATAGAATCCGGGACCCCTCAGCCCACGAGCAGATGCTCTATCCACTGAACCAAACTGGCCAGGGCTGCCCTTCATTCCTGACTCAAACACAAAGTGATGGAGCGCGTGCAATCAACATCTCCCCCCTCCCCCCTCTCCCCTAACAGGTCGGAAAAAGATAATATAAATGAGACAGTTACGCTTTGGTATTAGAAAGCTCCCGGAACAGCCGAAGCCGGTGTTGCTCAGTGGGTAGAGCATCGGTCTGCGGACTGAAAGGTCCCGGGTTCGATTCCGGTCAAGGGCATGTACCTTAGTTGCCGGCACATCCCCAGTAGGTGGTGTGCAGGAGGCAGCTGGTCGATGTTTCTCTCTCATCGACATTTCTAGCTCTCTAGCTCTCTCCCTTCCTCTCTGTAAAAAATCAATAAAATATATTTTTTTTAAAAAAGAAAACTCCCGGAACAAGGGACGAGGGACCACACTTACAAGAGAAGGCGGTCGACTCTGGGTCCATCCTGCCTCTGAAGGCTAAACTGGGATCTGTACACCTTCATGGCTCCGGCTTCCCTGCTGCGTCTGGGCGGAGATCGCTGCTCCCCCTTTATAACGGGCAGGTAGCGGGGGTGACGGGCGAGCTATTTATAGGCATGAACTCAATGAAGTTGTACGCGGAGCCTGACACAGAACTGACTCACGTGTCTCAGAATATGCCTCTTCGCCACAGTCAGCCAAGGACGCCAAATACGAAGGAGCAGGAATCAAAAACGGGCATTAGAGATCACACTCAGAGGAGCAGGAAACTGAACTGCGCGATCGCAGTGTTACTACTGAAAAGGGATTGGCAGCCCTGGCCAGTGTGGCTCAGTGGATAGAGCATCGGCCTGCGGACTGAAAGGTCCCAGGTTCCATTCCGGTCAAGGGCATGAACCTTGGTTGCGAGCACATCCCCAGTAGGGGGTGTGCAGGAGGCAGCTGATCCAGGTCTCTCTCTCTCATCGATGTTTCTAACTCTCTATCCCTCTCCCTTCCTCTCTGTAAAACAAATTAAAAAAAAGAAAAGAACGAAATCATAAGTGTTAAACGGAGGTGTCAGTAGGAACCCAAACAGATGAGTTCTACGTAGGAATTCTCACTGTTGAATGCCAGGGGGTCTGTGACCGTCTGAAACAGTATGCAGATTTGCATATAATTGCGTGCCTGTGCGCGCGCACACACACACACACACACACACACACACACACACAAAGGGTTGGGGGCCGGACAGAAGTGGGCAGTAGTCTCCTGCTTTCACCAAATTCTCCTAAGGACCCACGCCTACAGCATTTAGCGGCAAACACGGGTCTGGACCTCATGTGCAGGATCACGGCAGGAGCTAGAGGTCTGGCAGCCACTAGCATAAAAGAGTTAAGAGAGAACAACCACATCCAACCCAATCATTAATTTTTCAAAGGGTATACTGTGTCCAGGGAGAGAAAGGAGAGCTAAGTGCAAGGCCTCACATAGAGAGAGAAAAAGAGGTACAAACATTAAATAAAGAATAGAAAGGGGAAGAATTAGCAAAAAGAAGAGAGACCAACGTATTGGGGAAAAGGCAGAAAATTTGACCTGTAAGGGAAGCAGCATGTCCCATAGATTTGTGGGAGACACAAAACGAATTTCGTTGAGATTGGATAGAGTGTCGGCCTGCGGACTGAAGGGTCCCAAGTTCGATTCCGGGCAAGGGCATGGACCTTGGTTGCGGGCACATCCCCGGTGGGGGGTGTGCCGGAGGCAGCTGATGGATGCTTCTCTCTCCTCGATGTTTCTAACTCTATCCCTCTCCCTTCCTCTGCGTAAAAAATCAATAAAATGTATTTTTTAAAAAGAGATTAAAAAGGAGATGGGTGGAGAGTGAAGGAGTCGAGATGAAACGAGAATGGAGAGGGCGATACACTGGTCTGGAAGGGTTGCCTACAAGGAGGGAGAGTCTGTGGACAGAGAGGAACTTAGAAAAAACCCACACCCATTTTTCAGAAAGGTGGGACTCCACTCTTCACAAGGACCACGCTCCGGCCTCCACTGGGACCAGCAGGTGACACACACAACATCTCTGATTCTCAAACCCTCAGGGATCGACTTACGCGGGAACAGAAAAGCCCGGAGCCCAGACGAGAGCTGCTGGAGACAGAGCATCTAAGAGGCACGGGGTCTCCATAGCAACGCCTGGGACCGCACTGATGCTCACACCGATGCTCACGTCCAGCTAAGGCCGCCCGCACCCGCCGCAGGCTCCTGGCAGCCCTCCGCGGGGATCACCCACCTGTGACCCCGGAGCCAGCCGTCCTCCGAGGTGTCTGTTTCTACCCCACATCGCCCTGGCCTGAGCCACTGGCTCCGATTACCGGCTTGCCACGGCGTCTTAACCGAAATTATGTATTTTATGGTTTGGGCTCTTCCGAGTTTTCTAAATGTTTTAAGACTATCATGTTTTATTTATTGCTTTCCTGGCGTGTGTGTGTGTGTGTGTGTGTGTGTGGTGTGTGGTATGTGGGTGTGTGGTATGTGGATGTGTGTGGTGTGTGGGTATGTGTATGTGTGTGGCTATGGTGTCTGTGGTGTGTGTGTGTGTGGTGTGTGGTATGTGGGTGTGTGTGGTGTGTGGGTATGTGTACATGTGTGGGTGTGGTGTCTGTGGTGTGTGTGTGTGTGTGTGTGTGGTGTGTGTGGTGTATGGGTATGTGTACGTGTGTGGGTGTGGTGTCTGTGGTGTGTGTGTGTGGTGTGTGGTATGTGGGTGTGTGGTATGTGGGTGTGTGGTGTGTGGGTATGTGTACGTGTGTGGGTGTGGTGTCTGTGGTGTATGTGTGTGTATGTGTGTGTGTGTGTCTGCGGTGTGTGTGTGTGTGTGTGTGTGTGTGTGGTGTGTGATATGTGGGTGTGTGTGGTGTGTGGGTATGTGTACGTGTGTGGGTGTGGTGTCTGTGGTGTGTGTGTGTGTGTGTGTGTGTGTGTGTGTGTGTGTGTGTGAGCAGTGTCTGTGGTGTATAGTATGTGGTGTGTAGCTATGTGTCTATGTGTTCCTAACTCTTGGAATTACTCAGGTATGTGTAAAACTCTCAATATGCGCCCTAGCGTGTTTGGCTCAGTGGGTAGAGCGTCAGCCTGCGGACTAAAGGATCTTGGGTTTGATTCCGATAAGGACACATGCCCTGATTGTGGGCTAGATCCCCAGGAATGGGGGTGCAGGAGGCAGCCGATCAATGATCCTTTGTCATCATCGATGTTTCTAACTCTCTCTCCCTCCCCCTTCCTCTCTGTAAAAAATCAATAAACTATATTAAAAAATAAAATAAAATAAAATGGGACGTGGTTGGACTAGCTCAGCGTCACTTCCCGACTCTATCTGAATTCCAGAAAACTTTGTTATAAAACAGCTTACCGTTCAGCAGTTGTGCTCACTCTTTCTAGTGTATTTTAAAAACTGCACTGAAAGAGTGAAGATCACGTTATGGATCTCACTCCACCGGCAGTTTCGTCATAAACACATTAGCTTTATGTATATCACTGCCATGCCTGACGGTAGCCTCTCAAGTTCAATGCCTTCTACCAATGGCCAGCACTGTTTCAACTTTCTAGTTCACCTAGTCCTGTGAAAGCCACAAATTAATTTACAGCTACTTTAAAAATAAAATTCTCGGAGGTGCAAGACATGCTCACGCTGTTTAAAATATTTAAACCTACACCAGTATGACGTTGACAATGAAGTGGAGAGGAAATTATCACCATCTTAACATCTGTTGTCCAGCGTAATAAGGATCTTCTCTTGTATCGCTGGTGACTACAAAACTGAATGATGTGACGATAAAATCTTTGACTTCCGAGTGACTAATGAGAGATCATCAGTTTTTAAGATGAGGACGTTTGGAGTTTCATTGATTTTTAGCGAAAATTCTACACAGTCGAATGAAGAAGCATACACAAGAACTGGTAAAAATTTACCTCCTTTGAATTTCCAATTCTTCTTGGGACGGGCCATTTTGCACTTGGGCAGGTAGTTGTGAATTGTGTCTAGGCAAGGTTGGCCCTAAAAAAAAGGGAGGGGAAGAAAACCACATTATAGGTAAACATCATCTCGGTAGTAGTTAGCCGGCTAGAGGCAAAAGCATGAGAATAACACAAAAGCCATCACGTATCTACAGATGCATCTTCTGGTGGCTTAGCAAAATAAGGCATAAGCTTCCCGTCACACAACAGCCAATGGGAGACTGCAAACGTCATTCTGTCACCACACCCAAAGCCTTGCTTTGAAACGATGAATGGGGAAATGGACATTTATATATGAAGAGCAAAGTTCAATGGGCAGCTGGGTAGGCACCTAAGCTTGACATTTCGAAGACAATGACACATTTTCCCAGGAGAAGTGGCTCATGAAGTGGAGAACTCAAAAAAATAAAAAATCAGAATTCAAAACTCACCTAAATAGAACACTGGAAATGAAAAACAGGAGAGAGAGAGAGAGAGTGTGTGTGAGAACCTTCTTACTAGACGGATACAGACTAGCGCAGTTATAAAACGTGCTCAGTAAAAGTTACCCTTCTCGTTTCAATGGCCTGGCATTGAGCACCGGTAAAAAATAAAATAATAAAATAAAATAAATGAAAACAAAATGTTGGCTAAGCTTAATATATAATTAACCTATTTGTCAGGATGTTTAATGCAACAGAGGTCATCACACTTTTCACCTGGGGCGTTTAAAAAAACAAAACAAAAACAAAACGAAGCAAAAACACAAGCCAGCCCCGCATTCGAATCCGCATGCTTCTGCCATGAGAAACCGTAATGGCCATCCATCCTTCCTTGTCATGGACAGGGCAGACCTATGTTTAGCATCCGGTCCAGAATGCCACTAAATTACAGGACGTTTTCATGTCTCTGTCCAAATGTGTCACAACATGAGATAAATGCCGAGGGTTACAACAGACCCGTTTTGAGATCGAATCCATTACACAAGAGAATAAAGAAGCAGTTTATCTTCCACTCTTGGGGAGACATATATGGGTAATGACATGCTGTACATGTCTATGAGCTCGTGTGCCAGCAAGCGCCCCTAAGCAGGTGTTTTAAAAGTGTTTCGGAAACCACTAGTATTAAAAAAAAAAAAAAAGTTAATAAGTTCTTCTCAAGTAAATGCTTATCATCTACGAAGTCACAGCATGAAGTATTTTATACTAGGGGAGTAAACTTCCCAACCAGGAGAATGAGGCTCATTCAAACGTCATACATAATAATAAATTCTAAAAAAAAAAAACCAAAAAACAACACAATAATTTGATCTGAACTTACCTACTTATTTTTTCCTCCTCTCTTTAACACACATTTTTATGGGGGCAAGAGAGGGTAAGGGTTCTCCTTGCCATTTCCCCATATCTATACTCCATCTGGGGGGTTGTGTTTGCTTTCTCATCATCAATTTTGTCAAGCCCCAATTGCGCGCACATGGACGTCCATGTGCATTTAGAAATGGTATAAATACGTCATCACGTGAGATAACAGAGTTCCAGGTGAGTGACAAACTTCAGGTACACAACGGTATGTCACCTCCTCGCCCAGCCTTCTCTGCTGGGTTAGACAATTCAAAGATCTACCCAAGGCACCAACACGCAACAGGAAGCAGCCACTAAGGACCAGGCGAGGCTGGTCGGCGGCTGCTGTATTTCTTTCCTGGAACATAACCATCACTTCCTGCACAATATTCCTACATGGGGGGTCTGTGTCCCCCCCCCGCCAGACTGCAGACAAGGTCCCTCCCTAACCAGTGGGCAAAGGAAAATGTGTTAGGAGCATCATGTGTGGGTTAACAGTTCTCTTTTGGAAAAAAAAAAAAAGAGAGAGAGAGAGAGAGAACAGAGATCACTGCTCGTTCCTACGATCCTATATAATAATAGAGGTGATATGCAAATTGACCCTCATGCCCTCGCTCAAGATGGCCACCACAAGATGGCCAGCAGGGGAGGGCAGTTAGGGGCGACCAGGCTCGCAGGGGAGCAGTTAGGCATCGATCAGGCTGGCAGGGGAGTGGTTAGCGGGTGATCAAGCTGGCAGGCAGGGAGATGAGCAGTTGGGAGCCAGCAGTCCTGGATTGTGAAAGGGACCCCAGACTGGAGAGGGTGCAGACTGGGCTGAGGGACAACCCTCCCTCCCCCAGTGCACGAATTTTATGCACCAGGCCTCTAATATTATCATAAAAGAATAGCTATTTGAGGGTTAGTTTTCTCTCTTATTACCACCATCCAAACCTCAATGGTTGATCTTAATTTTTTCCTGGCTAGAATTCATATAGCAAAGCATGTGAATTACGATTTCTAATAAAGAAAAGGTGTCCGTGTCGCTGAAATGGTATTGTACGAATGATGGAAGTCAGAGCAAAATCTCTCTCTGAGCCAGGAACGAATGCATGGCAGATCAGTCTTGACTTCGATACGGGGTTCTGGCTAAAAGCACATTGTACTCACTACACCATTTTCATTTTCACGAATATCATCTCACACTTAGCCACAGCTTCCTTCAAAACGCAGGGCCAAAAGACAAATAGGTGTGATTATACACAATACAATCGAGTTTAAGCTTAGCCAAACAAAAATTATATTGTTTGTAACCATTCAAGTTAATAATGGGGGTGAAATCTGCTTTTTAACACGATTTTACAACTTAAAAAACAAAAACAAAAACCAACGTCGATTAAGGTTAGATCAATCTTCTGTCTACAACTGGGTAAAATGCACTATTTTCTATTATTCTGCAGGGGGAACTCAACATACTCAGTAGCAAGTACAGAACATGGAGTAGGTTTTCCAGAAAGACTAAAGTCCTAAAAACACAAATACGAATAATCGTCCATGGCTCGTTCAAAAGAGGGCCTAGGAGAAATCCAGAGGAGGCAGAGAAATTCAGACTTTAAAGTTACTGATGAAACTTAATCTGCAAAAACTGTGGATTCTGAGGGGAAATGGGGGGATTTATAAAGAGCCAAACAGGCCAATCATTAAATATAACAGGAGCCCTGACTGGTGTGGCTCAGTGGATAGAGTGTCGGTCTGCGGACTCAAGGGTCTCAGGTTCGATTCCGGTCAAGGGCATGTACCTTGGTTGCGGGCACATCCCCAGTTAAGGGGTGTGCAGGAGGCAGCTGGTCGATGTTTCTCTCTCATCGATGTTTCTAACTCTCTATCCCTCTCCCTTCCTCTCTGTAAAAAAATCAATAAAGTATATATATATATATATATATATATATATATATATATATATATATAATATATAACAAGAAACACACTTGAATTTTTTTTCATTTTTGGAAATTCATGACACACGTTTCTTGGCCAAAACCAGCACAAATACGTAGTAAATTTTAAAATGATTCTCTTCATAAGTAAAGAAACAATGCCAGGAATACTGAAGAATCGCATCAAAAACTTTGAGTCACAAGGGTAAAGTACCTATGTGCACAGTTGAACTGTTGGTATAAAAACTTAGCAGTATATCATTTTATAATTTTATCTCTCATTTAAAAATCTGGCCAGGTATACAGAAGTCAAAAAAAAAAAAAGATAATTAAAATAAAAAAAAGCAAGCTCTAAAATTTGAAAGTTGCCTTCTGAACTTGGGTTTCCAAAACAGAAAGTTTTTAGAATCAAATGAGGATAAAAAGAAGTCAGACAAGTGTAGGGGTGTGTGTGTGTGTGTGTGTGTGTGTGTGTAGATACAGCCTGGGTAAGGATAAGGATGGATATGCGTGTATCTGATGAACTGGAATTCGGGGTGGCTACGTGACATATACATATATGCACACGCTTGTGAATAGGAGAGGGACAGAAAGCACCCCATAACGCCTAAACTCACGCCTAAGCCACAAATACCTACCCTACCCAATCAAAGGAGGCCGCTGGGTCAGAAATCCGCCTACCAAAGCAGGCAAGAGCTCATACGGGCCTGGTAACCTGCACACCTTAAAAAGTCAAGTTCAGCAGAAGCTCCCTCCCCAGAAGGCACGTGGACATCCCCCAAATCATAGGAAGATGGATGTCATTTCCCCCTTACGTCCCAAATGAAAAGACCGCTCTCCAACGAAATAGTTAACAATGAAAACGAAAAAACAAACAAACAAAAAAAACCACTTTCGTTGGAGTTAAGCTTTAAGATCCCGATTCTAAATAAATCCTTGCTACGCAGGGATGCCAATTCAAAAGCTGACCGGAGCCGACTCCGGTGTGGCTTGGTGGATAGAGCATCAGCCTGTGGACTGAAAGGTCCCAGGTTCGATTCTGGTCAAGGGCATGGACCTTGGTAGCGGGCACATCCCCAGTGGGGGGTGTGCAGGAGGCAGCTGATGGATGACTCTCTCTCATCGGTGTTTCGAACTCTCTCTCCCTCTCTCTTCCTCTCTGTAAAAAAATCAATAAAATATATTTTTAAAAACACAAAACCTGACCGAATAGCCTTAAGTGACCCACAACAAATATCATGACATAAAGAAAAAACAAGAACAAAAAAAGGGAGCTGGCTGCATTTCCCCAGAAACCACGAAGCCAGCCCATGGCCCTCAGGAAAGGAAAGGGATGGAGATGTGCGATCGGTATGTAAGCACGGCGTGGGAAGAGGAATGTAAACAGAACGTAGCTTACCACAGAAAATACATCCCAAATTAGTGCTCTCCTGGCTGCCAGCCACCTTGCTCTGGGCTGCAACAGACACCCGGGTGTTAGAAGCTCCGACGGACCAGGGCGCCATCCGAAGAACTTGACATGGACGGGAAGGCGCTTGGAGAGGTTCAACATGGTTTTTTATAACATCCTTCCTGCCTGGGCCCGCCTCTGGGACCACCGTCATTTCCTCAACGTAACCCCTCGGACCTTCGCTTTCTCAAAAAGTGGTGGGTATAGCCCTCACCAGTGTGGCTCAGTGGATAGAGCGTCGGCCTGCAGACTCAAGGGTCCCAGGTTCAATTCCGGTCAAGGGCATGGACCTTGGTTGCGGGCACATCCCCAGTGGGGGGGGAGGTGCAGGAGGCAGCTGATCAATGTTCCTCTCTCATCTATGTTTCTAGCTCTCTATCCTTCTCTCACCTCTCTGTAAAACATCAATAACATATATTTTAAAAGTAAAAATTAAAATGTGGTGGGTCATCTTACTTGGGCAGAAAGCCAGCTAGCCACACAGTTCGAATGAGGTACGTACAGCTTTGTTATTTCCTGAGTTATACCATCAGGGAGTGCAATCGATGTATGCATGACCGTTATATTTTAAAAAGTAAATAAAGCTGTGGTACAGGAAGTCAGGAACTCTGGCCATGAGAGGGAATTTCATGGTATCTACCCTCTCTTTTAGTATTGGCAACTGGAAAATATTTATTTATTTATTTATTTATTTATTTATTTATTTATTTTTATTATTATTTTTTTTTTTAGGGGAAATGGTTCAACTTAACACGAGAAATACTCATTTCTACTAGTGGGGGAAAGACCAAAGCCATTGTAAGCAGCCTACAGCAAGTCAAGTGTATTATAATCCCAGATATGAAATAAGAGTATCTTCGTTTGCTTTCCACTTTGGAAAACATCAAAACTATTCATTGTTTTGCCAAGCCACATTTTCTTGGTTGTTTTATTCTCCTCTCAGTAGTATATATGTACACATATTTGACAAGGTATCATTAAAATGTGTGGCCACATCAGATAGCCTTTTAATATTTAGGCTACCTACGTTAAAATTTACCTTAAGCATGAATGAAGTAAACTCTCTTTATGAGACATAACTCAATGAGAAGAGGTGATAATTTATATTTTTAAAAAAAAAGGGGGGGGCTTATATAAAATCATTCAAAAGTGAGGTGGAAAAAAACAAGAACAGATTTTTTTTTCCTTTTAGTATATTAGCGACATTTGATAAAATCCTATAGAAATTCTTCTCAGCATGGAAAATTCTTTTTTTCCATTATTATTAAACCAGAAACAATAAACAAGTTACAAATATATCGACTTTAAAAAGTCTACATAAAGGCAATCGAGACAGTATTTTAGATTTCCTCTAAAACTGTATTCCTCAAATAATTTATACGAACTAAAGTTTGCACAGAATCAGACCCGACCCAACTGAATTTAAAGAATGCACATCTGAAAATGGTAATACACCTTAACATTCAGGATGTCTTCATCACATTTAAAAATGAGAGTTCACAGAGCCTAATTAAGGATCCATCTTGTTTTTAAAACTACGTTTCAGCGGGTATTCTCAAAGAAAATAAAGACTAATAAATGTCCCCTTTGCTAAGGACTTCCAACCACCCAACCTGTGATTAAAGTCACATGCACAATACTGACAATAATGACAAAAAAAAAAAAAAAACCATACGCATACCTATACAACAGCTACCCAATGAATTAGATCGACCCCAAATGAGATGAGCCACTTAAGAGATTTTTCAACCATTCCATTTTAAATTCCACTTTAAGAACCTCTGCCTTACCCATATTTGTCCAAGTCTACCTCTACAAAGCCTCTCCAAAATAAACGTGCTTGCTGGTCTTCAAGCTTTACCTCCTTTCGGTCTCTTTAATTCACATTTCACGGGGAGAGTGGAATGGAAAGGCAAATATAAAAACTTACAAGAAAAACCCGAGACATGGTCTCGTCTCTGGCAGCAGAGAAAGGACCACGGTCCATCACGGATCATTTTGGCAAAAAAAAAAAAAAAGTCAGCTGCCGACGGCCACCAGGCAGGGACACCACCATGGTTACTGCACGAGACAAGACATGTGAAACCAGAAATTCCCAATCCTGTCCCAGTGGACACCAGCGCGGGCCATGCTTGGGTCTGGTCCTCTGTCTCTAAGCACCTTCCTTCCACCACTTTTACTTCTCCCATCGCGGGAGACAAACACTGATCTCAGTCACCCCGAGACCGGCTGCTTGGATTCTACCGCAGTTGGCATTTCCCAGAGATATAAATTATTCATCGCCGCTAACAGCATTTCCTGCTTCTATCGATGCGAGGAAGGAGGGCGGGATCTGGGGAGAGAGCATCCCCCATGCAGACAAGCCAGCTCAGCAAGGTGGCCACACCCACCGCAGGATGCGCTTCAGCATCCATGGTCCACGGAGCTCACATTTCACCGACAAAGGGCATTTTCTTTTTCCCCTTTAAGAGAGCCCTCTGAAAACTGGCTTCGGACCAAGATAAAGCAGGACGGGCCCTGGAGAAACACAGGAACTGAGGATCGTGTATAAAAAAAAAAAGCGGCGTTGACTATGTATGCAGACTGAAGAGAAGAAAGATGGCCATCGCCATCAGCTCCCCTCACTTTGCAAGAGTCCTGCGCTGGGGGTTCATTTCTTTCTTTCTTTCCTTTCAATATATTTTTATTGATTTTTTTATTGAGAGGAAGGGAGAGGGATAGAGAGTCAGAAACATCGATGAGTGAGAATCATGGGTCAGCTGCCTCCTGCTCACCCCCTATTGGGGATGTGCCCGCAACCAAGGTACATGCCTTTGACCGGAATCGAACCTGGGATCTTTCAGTCTGCAGGCCGACGCTCTATCCACTGAGACACACTGGTTTTGGCTCAATCTTTTTTTTTTTTAATTGAGTTAGCAGCTGTTAAAGTGTGTAAGCATTTTCTTGGGGATACCATGTATCCTGTATTATGTATGAATATACCATATATACACTGAGTGGCCAGATTATTATGATCTGTGTGTATGTGTGTGTGCTTATTAGAGGCCCAGTGCATGCAAATAAATACACACACACACACACACACACACACACACACATATATTAGAGGCCCGGTGCATGAATTCGTGCATGGGTGGGGTCCGGCCAGCCTGGCCAGGGGGAAGGGACATGGGCGGTTGGCCGGCCAGCCTGCTGGTCGAACTCCTGGTTGAGGGGACCATTTGCATATTAGCCTTTTATTATAAAGGATATACACAGAGTGGCCATATTATTATGCGTTCAGAGATCATCATCATCTGGCCACTCAGTATATATACTACATAACTATTTATATTTAGATACATACACATATGCGTGTATATATATGTATGTATATATGTGTGTATATCCTCAGTCCTTACAGAGATAGAAAGTAAAGTAGTGGTTGCCTGGAGCTGAGATGTGTGGAGGACTTGGCAGTGGGTCTGGGTGTGGGGTGGTGACAATGGCTTAAGGGCACAGGCATGAGAGAATGTTCAAAGAGTGATAGCAGCGCTAACTGCGCCCCCCTGTGAAAATACTAAAAACCATGAATTGTACCCTGAATGGGTGAACTGCCTGGCACGTGAAGAAAAACTCAATAATAAGAAGAAGAATAGCCAAAACCGGTTTGGCTCAGTGGATAGAACATTGGCCTATGGACTGAAGGGTCCCGGGTTCGATTCCGGCCAAGGGCATGTACCTTGGTTGAGGGCACATCCCCAGAAGGGGGTGTGCAGGAGGCAGCTGATGGATGTTTCTCTCTCATGGATGTTTCTAACGCTCTATCCCTCTCCCTTCCTCTCTGTAAAAAAAAAAAAAAATCAATATTAAAAAAAAAGAATAAGAAAAGAATAAGAATAATAGAGTGTTGTGCTGTGATTACACCACCACGTTGAAAAGGATCCCATTCCTTTCCCCTCCCCATTCCAGAAAACCTTAGCAGGAACGACCTCTGGAAGTGGGACCTGAGGCCCCATCTCTGTGTCTCTCGGCCTCCCTGCTTCCCTTTTCGGGAGAAGCACCACCAGAAGCACCAGGCTCCCTTCCCCCGGAGAACAAGCGAAACAGAACGCAGCGCTGGGCCCGGAGTGCTGGTCAGGCGGAGCTCCGAGCAGCTCCGGTTTCCGAGGAGAGAACTGAATGTGCATGGCGGAGGAAGTGACTCGGCTGATAATGCCAACGTGACCGTGACCGTGACGGTGACGGTGACCGTGACCGGGGGTGGGCGAGGACGCAGAGCCGGCCCAGGTGCCCTTCCGAAGGCTGGGGGAGGGAGGGGAGCCTGGGAAGGCGAGCATCTCGGCGGGAAGGAAGCCAGAGGCGCTGCCCAGGCCGGGCTCTGAATGCCCGTCCATTCAGGCCGGGCTGGAGGACCAGCCTGTCCCGGTTACACCAGGACAGAGCCCGCCTCTCCATGGGGGCCCTGGCGCCCGGCCCTTCTCCTCCCGCTCACCGCACACAGGCTCAGGCACCTGCCTGGCCACACCGAGAAGCAACTTCTGTCTTAAAGCGACGTGACCCACGTGTACTTTGTAAAATTAAAAATATTTAAAATTTTATAATAGTTTTTTTTGTTGTTTTCTGGTTTTTAAAAACAAACAAACATATTTTTATTGTTTTTTTACAGAGAGGAAGAGAGAGGGAGAGAGAGCTGGAAACATCGATGAGAGAGAAACATCGACCAGCTGCCTCCTGCACACCCCCCACTGGGGATGTGCCCGCAACCAAGGTCCATGCCCTTGACCAGAATCGAACCTGGGACCCTTAAGATTGGAACATCTGTAAGAGTATCCTCTCTGTAAGAAAATCAATAAAAAAATATATATATTTTAAAAAAATCATTTCCTGCCTTCAAATGACTTTCACCTTTTCCAGAATGAAGCATGGTGCAAACCGACCTCTACCCATCACCGCAAGGACGGACTTTATATTCTATGTAACCCTTCCCTGTCACCTGCACCATGGCTCGCCATGTACAGGATAAATAACACAGAAATCCCAAATGTCAGTCTGAACAAAGCCTTCTGAATGCACTTGTTCAAAATCTAGCCCACCGCTCCATTAGGCAAAAGGAAACAGATAAACTGGGAGCATTTGGTATGAAAGGAAAAACACAACTTCAACCCCTAAAAAAATAAATACAAAAATACAAAAATGGTACAACATGTGATTTTTGTTTCTTAAATGCCAAATATAACTCACTGTAGTTGGTACCTCCTGTACTTTCCAGGCTATTCGGCGACTGCACAGCGAGTTAAAAAAATAAGCCAAGGCAAAACAGGTCTGTCACCCACCCTTTTCCCCTGAGAAATGGGAATAGTAAACGCATATGGAGCACCTTGCAAAGGTCAGCACGAGGAGCCCAAAGGACGCTGCCTTTTCATTCGTTTTATTAAAGAACGTGTTTGAGGATTTAGAGGATTTAGGGAGGAAGGGAGTGAGGGAGAGAGAATTGCGGAATTATTGGTTTTGGTAAAAAAAAAAAAAAAAAAAAAAAAAAAAGGTTGGTGGCGTTCAAATCCTGCCCTGGAGACGCCCACGTGCCTCAGTGGCCATGGACTCCCCCCCACACCTTCCCCATCACTCAGAGAAGCTCCCCCTTTTGTTTCTCCCTATTTTATGCACCCAACTTCTGAAAACATTCTTGGAACAAAAGTGCCCGTGACTTTTTTTTAAAAAGTCTGAAAATCACCAAGAAGGACCAACCAACGTTCAATGGGCAATATGGACGTGAACCCCCTCAAAACACAATAAAAAGAAGCATTCGCTATGAAAAAGGAAATGGTTTTAGAAAACGGGAAGACACTCAGAAGCAGGCGAGGCGAGTATCTGCAGCTGCTTTATCGCCACGAGCAAGTGTTTCTCTTGCTTCTGGTCGCAGACGCGTTGGGCCTGTTACCGTGTTTCCCCGAAAATAAGACATCCTCCGGAAATAAGACCTACTTACAGGCTTCCTTCTGAGTGAAATATAAGGCACCCCCCCGAAAATAAGGCGCCCTTCCCTCTAGGCTAAACATGAGAGATTTGGTCCACTGATTCTGAAAGAAATGGAGTCACAAGAAATTCACCAGGAAACTCAGGAATTGGATTGTTAGGATGATGTTCCAGAAGAGGATGACATGATCATCATTGAATAAATGAGTCAATTCTTGATACTGTAGGATTCACAGTTTGTCTGGTTTGTGTTGACAACGACCGTACTGCCGTACCATATACAGGTAATAAATTTCCTTTATTTTCATTTAACAATAAATGTGTACCGTATTCTTCTTCGTGGAAAAATAAGACATCCCCTGAAAATAAGACCTAGCGTATCTTTGGGAGCAAAAATTAATATAAGACTGTCTTATTTTCGGGGAAACGGGGTATTTGTTCAGGGAGGAGACACGGAGGTTCACCTCTTTGAACTTGGCTTTGGCAGGTGGACAATGGGTGGCCTTAGCCAGGAACTGGCTGGGAGCCCAAAGCCAACAGTGGTGGGAGAGCCCAGATCTCGGTATGTTTGTGTAAGTGGTGGGAGGGGGCCTGCAAGATCAACCAGGGGTACAGCACAGACCTCACCTACTCCATGGAGACTTACAGAAAAACGCCAGTCCTTCCCCACGGACTGTTCTGATTCTTAGCATCGATCACCACCTAGGCCTCCACTTCCAAACCAGTGAATGGCATCAGAAACCAGAAATCAGCCCTGGCTGGTTTGGCTCCGTGGATAGAGCATCGGCCTGCAGACGGAAGGGTCTCCCAGGGTTCGATTCCAGTGGAGTGCCCAGGCCAGGGCTGTGGGCTGGATCCCCGGTAGGGAGCTTGAAAGAGGCAGCCAACCAATGATTCTCTCTCATCACTGATGTTTCTATCTCTCTCTCTCTCTCTCCCTCTCCCTTCCTCTCTGAAATCAATACAAAAATTTTTTTTTAAATCAGAAATTAGTGTTTCACCTATAGTAATTCAGGAAACGTCATTTCTAAAGAGATCAGACTATGAAAAACGCCCACCCAAGGCTTTGTTTTCTCTCATGAAACAGCGATGAGTCCAAAAGCCTCTTCGCCAATGACTTGGGCCAGGGGCCGGCAAACTCCTGAGTCCACAGAGCCAACGATCCACAGGACAACGATCGACATGTCTCTGGAGAGCCACGTTTTTTAAATTTCAACGTCTCCTAACGCCACTTCTTCCACATAGACTCGCCCAGGCCGTGGTATTCTGTGGAAGAGCCACACTCAGGGGGCCCAAGAGCCGCATGTGGCTCGCGAGCCGCAGTTTGCCGACCATGGACTTGGGGCCATGACTCACGGAGATGACAAGGATGGACCAACTTCTTCACCCCCCTCCCTCTCTCCTTTAAAAATACATACATTTTGTTCATGGGATATTTATGTCCTATGGGTCACTATGAAATACACGGTGCCGGCGAGAGTAATCACAGTTGTAATTGTTTTATATACAGCATTTGTTTGCTGATAATAAAAGCGATCTCCCCAAAGAGAACAAATACATTGGTGTACTTCTTTTTTCTGTTCTTTAAACAAAAATAGAGTCCCTCTCTGACACATATACAGTCTTAAAACCTAAAGGGTTTTTATTTTATTTTTATTAAGTGTATTATTTCTACATTGCTGTCTAACCACCATGCAGTCAGGGGAGATGCAATTCACAGCTAATACCACCTGAGGGCGCTCCTAAAATTGTGAAACAACTTTCAGGATCAAATTGTTCATGACTGGGATGCAAGAGACCTCGTCCTACTTGAGGTTCAAGGCCTCCGTAGAGGCTAAAAAACATGCTTCAGAAACCACGGATCTCTTCATAAAATCTGAGGTGAAGACAAATGGGCATAATTTTGATTACTGCATCGTCTCTGGGCCTCATGTCCTTGCGACAAAAGTTGAGGTTCTAAAGGAGGAACAGAACTAGGTCGCTTTCCAAGGAAAGCATTTAAAAATGACCAATGAAGCCCTAGCCGGCTTGGCTCAGTGGATAGAGCATCAGCCTGTGGACTGAAGGGTCCCAGGTTCGATTCCGGCCAAGGGCACATGCCTGGATTGCGGGCTTAATCCCCAGTATGGGGCGTGCAGGAGGCAACCAATCCATGATTCTCTCTCATCATGGATGTCTCTCTCTCTCTCCTTCTCCCTTCCTCTCTGAAATCAATAAATATATAATTAAAAAAAAATGACCTATGAACCAAACTCATACAACTGTCCTTCCAGAATCCATCTTTACATCAACCAATAAAAAGTCCACATCTCTGCAAAGAATACGAGAAGTTCAAGAATGACTTCACATACATGCATGATTTACAAGTTGGTCAGAAAAGGTCTGTGTTAACAAAGAGATGACACTTCAGTTCAAGAAAACAAGTCAACCGAGGGCCCCTTACCTGCTTCCTGCGAATTCAACACTTCTAAGGCATGCATCATGGCGCTTGCAAAGACATTGGCATCCTCTTTGCTGCCAAAGTTGAGACCGTACACCTGTCTAGCGTCTCGCCACTGGTGGAAGGTCTGTGTAGCTTGATTGTACTTCAACCCTTTAGGAATGGCACAGTTGATCACCACCTGAAAGACAGTAATTCTTTATTTAGATCAAACTGATACATGGCAACACCCACAAAGTCAAAAATCCTGATTGAGCCGAAACCGGTTTGGCTCAGTGGTAGAGCGTCGGTCTGCGGACTGAGGGGTCCGGGGTTCAATTCCGGTCAAGGGCATGTACCTTGGTTGCGGGCATATCCCCAGTAGGGGGTGTGCAAGAGGCAGCTGATCGATGACTCTCTCTCTCATCGATGTTTCTAACTCTCTCTCTCTCTCCCCCTTCCTCTCTGTACAAAATCAATAAAAAATATATTTAAAAAATAAATAAAAAAATAAATAAATAAACACCATTTCTGAGTTAACAGCAGTTATTTTATATTTTGATTGATTTATTTTTTAAATATATATTTTATTGATTTTTTTTACAGAGAGGAAGAGAGAAGGATAGAGAGATAGAAACATCAAGGAGAGAGAGAGACATCGATCAGCTGCCTCTTGCACGCCCCCCACTGGGGATGTGCCCGCAACCAAGGTACATGCCCTTGACCGGCATCAAACCTGGGACCTTTCAGTCCACAGGCCGACGCTCTATCCACTGAGCCAAACCGGTTTCAGCTGATTTTTCCTTTTTAATCTTTATTGTTGAAAGTATTATATGTCCCCTTTGTTCCCGCTGCATCTGTTCCAACCCATCCCCACCCCAGGCCTTAAATTTCCATTTTGTTCTTTCTTTTTTTTCAAGGATCCTGTTCTCTGCTGAAATCCTCAATCTGTCTTGTATTTCCTTGAATGTACTAAGCGTCGTTATTTTACAGTCACTTCCTGATCGTTCCATTAACTAGATCCCAGGGGTCTGTCTGTCTACGGCTGTTCCTTTCTCCTCTCTCCTCGAGTGCCTGGGTATTCTGACCGAGTGCCAGACACTGCATGTGGACAATTTTAAGGAAATGTTGATGCCTACGATGATGATATTTCCCCAAAACCCTCCCGGGGAAAATGCACATTGGCTTCTGGCAAACAGCTAGGGTAGTGGATAGTTTTAAATCACCTTCATCCAAAAGTAATGGTCTAATTCTGAGTCAAACTTCTCCCCAACATATGGGAGGGACTCTGGGTCCTAAACCATGGCCTGTGAGGCTACCCACACACCCCTCCCTCATTCACAGGGCCTCACTCCCCTGCCGGCTCTCCTAGTCCCCTGACTCAGCCCCAAACCTGCTTCGTTTCTCAGTTTCCTCTTTCAAAACTGACACAAGGTGCCCTGACTGGTTATGGGCATAAAGCTATTCGAAATATCTTCCCGCAACTTACTTTCTTAGTATATCTACATCTCTTTCCCAATCCTAATATTGTTTATTTATAACTTTTTTTTTTTTCTGCTTGATGCTGCCAATTTTTCTGTTCAGTAGGGCAGCTTCTGTGTTAACAAGTTCTATTTATTCTTAGTGTTTCCTTCTGCTACCCTCTTAAGCTCATTATATGTCATTAGGATTTTGCCCAGCGAAGGACAGCTTAGACGTCCCACAGGTTCCTATATATAAGATCTTGTCACTCAGGGCTAAGCTTTTTCTTTCTAAACATTTTCTAATCTTCAGAATGCTTTCGTATGAGTGTCGAGGATTATTTAGAAGTGTTTCCAAATTTACAAACATTTTAAAAAACACTCTATTGGTCAAAAACTAAAAAGTCACCGGACAGCTTACTTATCTTATAGATAAAGATCTCAATGTTTTCGCCCTAATCAGTTTGGCTCAGTGGACAGAGCATCGGCCTGCAGACTCAAGGGTCCCAGGTTCGATACCGGTCAAGGGCATGGACCTTCATGTTGCGGGCACATCCCCGGTAGCGGGGTATGCCAGGAGGCAGCTGATCGATGTTTCTCTCTCATCGATGTTTCTAGCTCTCTCTCTCTCTCCCTTCCTCTCTGTAAAAAAATCAATAAAATATATTTTTAAAAAACAAACTCAATGTTTTCATTTGGAAATTGCCTGCCTTGTGCAGGCGTCTTTATAATTATTATTTTTAAAATATATTTTATTGATTTTTTTACAGAGAGGAAGGGAGAGGGATAGAGAGTCAGAAACATCGATGAGAGAGAAACATCGATCAGCTGTCTCTTGCACACTTCCCACCCGGGACCTTTCAGTCCACCGGCTGACGCTCTATCCACTGAGCCACACTGGTTTCGGCTTTATAATTATTTTTAAACTAGAAGCCCGGCGCATGAAATCGCGCAGCCCCGCCCACCCGTGCCGGTCTTTGGTCCTTCCAAAAATCGGGACTTTTTGAAAACGCCGTGAGACGCAGGACAAATTATTAAAAAGTGGGACTGTCCCGCCAAAAGCGAGATGTCTGGTCATCTTACATAAGATGGCTCGGAGATTGCCACCGGACGCTCACCTGGTGGTCCTGGATCTTCCTGCCCACCACGCGGAAGGTGTTGTTGCCCGTGTGATGGTAGATGTGGACTCGGCTGAACCCCGTGGAGCCTCCGGCTGGCACCCACTTCTTATTGGCATCGTCGTAAACCATCACAGCCGCGCGTGCCTGACAGATACTCTGTTCACTGTTAGGACGAGCAGAGGGAAAAGGAAAAAAGCAAACATGAGACATTTAAACTAGGCTACGTGGCCCACAGAGCCGTATAAATCAGAGTTGGCCGACTCAGCAGTCCCTCAACCATTAGGTGCCAGAAACAAGGGAACAATGGCTCCATCCCTTTCCCTTCCTCTCCGTAAAAAATCAATGAAATACATATTTTTAAAAAATTAAAATAGAAAAAAATAAACTATGGCATCCGAAGGCTGGAGAGAGGTGACTGTTTAAAGACCACAACACAGTTACAATTCTGTGACTTGGTCCAGTAACTCATTCCTGAATACAATCGAATTTCCTGAACAGGTATCGTTGCCAAATTCTATTTTCTCCGGTACCAAGTGGATGGAAAGCATCCTGGTGGTCAAGCACATTGAGGACGGCTCGGCTATTCCGGGAGGTGCTATGTATCGAGGTCGCAATCAAGGCGAGTCTTTGGAAATAGCAACTTCCTTTCAAAGCTGTCACTCACTAATCGTTACCTGTCAAAGCTTTAAACACTTGTCCAGTACCTGACTCCATCGAATGCAATCCTACCTATCGAGACCTGGATCCAACATCGAGACTGTGCTTGTAACTGTGCCACTGAAACATCCTACAGACGGACACCATGTGGGTATACAGAACTTCTATGAAAGGAAGTGAATGTTCCAGCAAGTTCCTAATAAAGGTGGGGTCTCTAAAAAAAAAAAAACTGTGGGACAGCCGAAACTGGTGTGGCTCAGTGAATAGAGCGTCGGCTTGGGGACTGAAGGGTCCCGGGTTCGATTCCGGTCAAGGGCATGTACCTTGGTTGCGGGCACATCCCCAGTGGGAGGTGTTTAGGGGGCAGCTGATCGATGATTCTCTCTCGTCAATGTTTCTGGCTCTCTATCCCTCTCTCTTCCTTTCTGTAAAAAGTCAATAAAATATATATTTTTTAAATAATTTATTTTTAAAAAAAATTTTTTTTTAAATAAATAAACTGTGGGACAAATATAAAAAGGTCTTACATTCTCTCTCAGGCCTCACGTTCTCTCCCCGCGTTACAGAAGCCAACGCTGAAACTTTGGAGCTAAAAGACGGACATCACTTTAGGAAAGACAAAAATAATAACGTGGGCTTCTCATCCCCGGGTGAACAGGAAAAGCAGCTTCAGGATGAACACGGACGGTATGAAGCAGGCGAACGCAGGCAAAGGTCTGTGTCCCTTTTAAGGGCACCAAACCTGAACTAGTTCCGTTAACCCACCGCTGCTATCCCATGAGATACGGGGGCTTCTGCTATCAGGCAGGTTTACGAAATACTAAATAGCTTTTCTCCTTTTATATTGCGTTAAAAACAAAACAACACAAAAAAAAAAAAAGCTTGTGAATAAGAAGGAAAGGGAAAGCCGCTTGCTAGTAACAAGGAGGTGCTGTCACGGCGCACAGAGGGAGGGATGCAGGAAAACACTGTGAATGTCGCTGACAAGCAACAGACCGCAAATAACGGCAGCACACACACTTGTCTGCGAGGCAAGGAGACCATCTGGGAGGCAGCCGTTCCAAATATGTAGGAAGGCAAAGTCTCCCATCAAGACCACACAGTTACCTATCACTCAAGTTTCTAAGAAATACTAAATGGCTTTAATAATAATAATAGTAATAATAATCATCTACACTAATATAAGAGTAACATGCTAAATGACCGAACCTCCGCGATGCCCACTAGCCAATCAGAAGTGAGTATGCTAATTAACCCAGCAAAGAGGGAGGGTTCATTTGCACACACAGGCACCGAGCAGCCAGGGGCTGGGCAAGACACTTGCGTTGTTGTGACCACGCAGGCATTTTGCACCACCCCAGCTGCTCCAGCGCTTCTGGACAGCATAATAAGTGCATCGGGGCCGAAACCAGTTTGGCTCAGTGGTAGAGCATCAGTCTGTGGACTGAAGGGTACCAGGTTCGATTCCGGTCGAGGGCATTTACATTGGTTGCGGGCACATCCCCAGTAGGGGGTGTGCAGGAGGCAGCTGGTCGATGTTTCTTTCTCATCGATGTTTCTAGCTCTCTATCCCTCTCTCCTCCTTTCTGTAAAAAATTAATAAAATATATTTAAAATATATATATAAATAAATAAAAATAAGTGCATCAGGGTAAATAAGTTGTGTGTGCGTGTGTGATTAGATATGTGATAAAGCAAGAATCGTCAGCCAAAACCGGTTTGGCTCAGTGGACAGAGCGTCGGCCTGTGGACTGAGGGGTCCTGGGTTTGATTCCGGCCAAGGGCATGTACCTTGGTTGCGGGCACATCCCCAATCGGGGGTGTGCAGGAGGCCGCTGATGGATGTTTCTCTCTCATCGATGTTTCTAACTCTCTGTCTCTCCCCCTTCCTCTCTGTAATGAATCTTCAATTGTTAATACAGAATCAAGGCTGTGACTATACAGATTTTTAGTGAATTCATCTTCCCACAGTCCTCCCGTGTTAAATTTTTCACAATTAACTGTTGGGAGTAGGATGGGGAGGTAAACTCCTGAGCAGCCTTCCCTTCACAAAGGAGCTAATTTATTCCCCGATTTCCCACCCAGGACAGAAACGACGTAATGTAACACACGCTCTCAATGAACGAGAAGACAAAAGACGGGCAAAGTGTGTTCTGTTTCCCCGCATTCACTCCGATCTGTGCTCCGCTGTGTTTTCGGCTGAATGGGCAGGAGACAATGCGTGGCCGAACATAACCCTGTGTACGGGGCAGAGGGAGGAATCCCATCCCTCCACCACCCGCCACCGTGAACAGTCCCACGCACAGTGTGCAGCCGAAATCTGTTCCAAAGTTCCCTCTCTCGTCTCCCACGTGCCAAACCCACCTAGACAGCTGCCTCGTAAGTGTTTCTAACCCGAGATCACAAACCGACCTCAACATGCAATCTAACCAAAACCGGTGTGGCTCAGTGGATAGAGCACTGGCCTGCGGACTGAAGGGCCCCAGGTTCGATTCCGGTCAAGGGCATGTGCCCTGGTGGCGGGCACATCCCCAGTCGGGGGTGTGCAGGAGGCAGCTGACCGATGATTCTCACTCATGGGTGTTTCTAACTCTCTCTCTCCCTTCCTCTCTGTAAAAAAAATCAATAAAGCCGAAACCAGTGTGGCTCAGTGGACAGAGCATCGGCCTGGGAACTGAAAGGTTCCAGGTTCGATTCCGGTCAAGGGCATGTATAATACGTTGGTTGTGGGCACATCCCCGGTAGGGGGTGTGCAGGAGGCAGCTGATCGATGATTCTCTCTCATCGATGTTTCTAGCTCTCTATCCCTCTCTCTTCCTCTCTGTAAAAAATCAATAATATATATATATATATATATATATATATATATATATATATTTTTTTTTTTTTTTTTTTTTTTTTTTTTTTTTTTTAAGTTGAGACACCTACGCATGTGAGACTCAGGTACCCTGGATACCGAGCGAAACCACACTTATTACCAACGGATGCTGCTCCTGCTTTAAAAATAGCCGCTGGCAGGAAAGCAAGCCTGGTTTTCCCATCATACCGAGGGAAACCCTTCATTTTCCAAGAGTATTTGTTGGACGTGCGTGCTTCCTGGCCAGATTATTTATATCGTCTGGCAGCGACGGTCCACGCTCGACGGCTGCCAGCTCCCGCTCAGAACGCGTTATGAAGTGGTGAGATTCTGCCCTGCGAGAGAAACAGCCTGTCCGTTCCCGCTGGGGCAGCGCGGCTCTCACTGCCTCTTTTCCCATATATAGTTCTTCCAACCAGGCCAGGAATACCAGATCCCCCTCGGCACAAACCAGCTCCAACAAATTCTGAGAACCAGACCAACGGTCGGCAAACTCATTAGTCAGCAGAGCCAAATATCAACAGGACGACGATTGCGATTTCCTTGGACAGCTACATTTTGTAAATGTCTTCTTCTTCTTCTTCTTCTTTTTAATACATTTTATTGAATTTTTACAGAGAGGAAGAGAGAGGGATAGAGTTAGAAAAACATCGATCAGCTGCCTCTTGCACACATCCCCCTTCTGGGGATGTGCCCGCAACCAACGTACATGCCCTTGACCGGAATCGAACCCGGGACCCTTCAGTCCGCAGGCTGATGCTCTATCCACTGAGCCACACTGGTTTCGGCTAAACTTAAACGTCTTCTAATGCCACTTCTTCCGAACAGATTCACCCCAGCCGCGGTGTTTTTGTGGAAGAGCCACACCTGGCTCGCGAGCCGCGGTTTGCCAACCACTGGACTAGACGGTGATGACGACCATACAACACAAGTTTCCCAGGCAAGGATCGGAAGATTCCAGGAAATGGCACACAGCTGACTTTGAACACACCTATCCTAACCTCCTCACGGCGCCCTGACCAGCTCACAGCAAATCCATTTCTTAGGAGTTGCATGTTTTATATTAAAACTAGAGACCGGGTGCACGAAATCCGTGCAGGGGGGAGGCATGTCCCCCAGCCCAGCCTGCACCCTCTCCAATCTGGGACCCCTGCAGGATCGAGCCTAAATCAGCAGTTGGACATCCCTCTCGCAATCCGGAACCGCTGGCTCCTAACCACTTGCCGTTTTGCCTGCCTGATTGCTCCTAACCCCTCTGCCTGTCTGCCTGCCTGATTGCCCCTCACTGCTCCCCTGCCAGCCTGATCGCCCCTGTTCCCCTCCCTGCCTGATCACCCCTAACTGTTCCTCTGCCTGCCTGATCGCCCCTCACTGCTCCCCTGCCAGCCTGATCGCCCCTAACTGTTCCCCTGCCTGCCTGATCGCCCCTAACTGTTCCCCTGCCTGCCTGATCACCCCTAACTGTTCCCCTGCCTGCCTGATCACCCCTAACTGTTCCACTACCTGCCTGATCACCCCTAACCGCCTCTGTCTTGGCCTCGGCCTCTGCCATGGTGGCTTTGTCCAGAAGGACATCCAAAATGACGTCCAGAAGGTCCTTCAGCTGTCTATTAATTAGCATATGACTCTTTTATTATTACAGATTATTATAGACTTAACGAGGCCCAAGCTGGTTTGGCTCCGTGGGCAGAACATCAACCGCGGGCGGAAGGGTCCTGGTTCAAATCCCAGTCAGGACACATGCCTGGGTTGCAGGCTCGATCCCCCGTAGGGGACATGCAGGGGGCAGCCCCAATCAGTAAGTTCTCTCTCATCAGGGATGTTTCTCTCTCTCCCTCCCTCGCCCTCCCTGCCTGAAATAAATAAAAATATATATTTTTAAACTTTTGATGAATATTGGCAATTCATGATGCAGCCTGTTTTAATATGATGGTTCCCCAAAAAAAAAAAAAAACAAAAACAAAAAACACAAACAAACAACCGTCAGGAACACGGATGCTCCAGGCAGCTTTAATGGAGAAAGAGTCCTTTCTGGACCGGCTTAGTTGTCTTTCCTTGGCTGCCCTCCTAAGCCACTTAGCTGCAAAAGTCTCCTGCTACTTTTTATTTTATTTTATTTTTTATTTTTAAAATGTATATTTTATTGATTTTTTTTTTGTTTTTTTTTTACAGAGAGGAAGGGAGAGGGATAGAGAGCTAGAAACATCGATGAGAGAGAAATATCAACCAGCTGCCTCCTGCACACCCCCCACTGAGGATGTACCCGCAAACAGGGCACATGCCCTTAACCGGAATCGAACCTGGGACCTTTCAGTGCACAGGCTGACGCTCTATCCACTGAGCCAAACTGGCCAGGGCCACATAGAGCTCTTTATCACTTGTTCAAGGTACATGTTGAAAAGGGAGCTTATATACTATTAAAATTAAAACGAAGCTATTTAAGAGATGGTCATCTGCAACTTCTATGAAATTATTTTCAATGCTATAGGAAGACTCCAAATTAGAGAAAGTCCAGAAAAGCATACCGTCCAATAAATAACCTTGCTTTTCTTTCTCCAAAGCTGAAGCTTACCGCTACCTCTAGTATCAAGCTTCCGTTTCAAAAAGGAAGGGACCTGCTATATTGATGCTCCACATTCACGACAGACACGCGCTGGCTACCAATGGGCTAGGCTGTGAGTCATGTTCATTTTGAAAGACAGACAGTTGCATGCAGTGCTAAGAGGTCCATCTGACTCTCCTTGCATTGATCCAACTACAAAAAACGATGCAAAGCCTTCTTCCCAGGACTGTCTATTCTGGCTGGAAACTTCTAATAAGCAAATACTTGTGTGGAGGCCAACAGAGTTCTAGGAACAGAGCACACGGAGCGAAATAATAACAACCGTTATTCCGCTAAATGAACGGAGAAACGTAAAAACGGGTCCTTTTTAGGGGTAGGTATAATGAATACACGAGTTCCTTGTCTCTTTCCTTTTGGGAAGAAAGCCAACAATCATCTCTTAGGACAGAGGTCGGCAAACTCATGAGTCATCAGAGCCAAATATCCACAGCCCCAACGATGGAAATCTCTTTGGAGAGCCGAAAACCGACTTCTGCATGCGGGCCGCGAAGTTCCAATCGCACTGTACGTGCGCGCCCGCACATGGTATTCTGTGGAAGAGCCACACGCAAGGGGCCAAAGAGCCGCACGTGGCTCTCGAGCCGCAGTTTGCCGACCCCTGCACTAAGCCATAAAACGACAGGGTTCGGACCTGAGCAACCTGAGCCCAGAATCCTACCACGTGGGTGAATGGACGGATTGTCACAGCATCTGTGCACTTGAGCTTTTAGGTTATATGTATTTTACCCACATATAATTTTGGAGGTTTTTGGGGGGGTTTTTGTACTTTTTCAGAAAAAGATACTGTCATCCTTCAATACAGGCCAGGATACAAGAAAGCACTCTCCACACACTGGTCATCAGAAAAGAAACCAAAAACAATCCATTAGGCGCGGTGTTTTGGTCATCGCTAATAAATAATTCCTATCTTTGCCCGATTTCTTATTTCCCCTTCTGAGAAGCAACCCTAAGAAACAAAAAAAAATCTTTATATCTGAAAAGCGCTTCCTGCAACATTCACCAACGGAAGGACGGACGGGAGGATTCTAAATGGCAAACTACCAGGGAAAGAGTGTGAGCAAACACGACATTATTTAACATTATTTACAAAACAAACACTGACAACGTTTACTGAAGGCGTTCATTGTGAGCTGGAGAGATGGCTGTATCACAATCAATAAAATATATTTTTTTAAAAATCAATAAAATATATATTTTTAAAAAAGATGTGACCGTGGCTGAGGCTACAAGGAGGCAGCAGCCCCCAGACAAGGCAGCTATAGAACCTGGTTTCAGCCGCCTCCACCCCCACACAGAGCCCAGGGGCAGGGGGAAGGACAGGCTGGCCCATGCCCGCCGTGGCGTCCACAGGGAATGGCGTTTGAAACACACGTTGCTTTGTCCCCGATGCCAGCATGCATCCAAAATATGTCAGATGAAACCCCACCTGAGCAGCGACTGCATCAACACAGAACTAATTTAAAAAGCGGTTTAAGCCAGAACCAGTGTGGCTCAGTGGACAGAGCATCGGCCTGCGGACTCAAGGGTCCCGGGTTCGATTCCGGTCAAGGGCATGTACCTTGGTTGCGGGCACATCTCCAGTGGGGGGTGTGCAGGAGGCAACTGATGGATGTTTCTCTCTCATCGATGTTTCTAGCTCTCTATCCCTCTCCTTTCCTCTCTGTAAAAAAATCAATAAAATATATTTTAAAATAATAATAAAGCAGTGTAAGCAGCAGAAAAGCGGGTAGCCAGGCCTTCCTTCTCTCAACCCTGATTCCAGCCAGTCATCCTTCGAGATGGAATTCGGGCTACAAGTCCAGCAGGACCAGAAGGTCAACATCTTCTTGGACCAGAAGGTCAACATCCAAGCACGCTCTGCAGCTACTGGCTGCGGTAAAAGAGAGACTCAGTGTATTTGCCAGCTGGGACCACACACTTTTGGGAAGCTTCTGGCAATAGGACTCAAGAGCTTTTATTTATTTTTTTAAATATGACTTTATTGATTTCAGAGAGGAAGGAAGAGGGAAAGAGAGAGAGATAGACTGAAACATCCATGATGAGAGAGAATCCTTGATCGGCTGCCTCCTGCACGGCCCCCCCACTGGGGATCAAACCCATAACCAAGGCAGGTGCCCTGACCGGGAATCAAACCTGGGACCTTTCAGTCTGCAGGCCGATGCTCTACCCACCGAGCCACACCGGCTAGGGCAATTCAGGAGCTTTTAAAACTGGTTTTTGTTTCTTCAGAGACCTAATACTATTTCTGGAAATCTAAAGGAAATTAGTCTGCAATTAGGAGGAAAAGAAAAAAACAAAACAAAAAAAACCTTTGGGTTCATGAAAGCATTACTCATTACACAGAATCACTTTAAACCATGTAAATAGCCACTTAAAAGAAAATGGGTAAATTACAGTGAAATATGCAACTAATAAAATTCTGATCCGTTTTTTTCTTAAAGCACAGAAAATGCAAACTATACCACGTGAACGCAGCAAAAAAAATGCACAGAGTATAATCAAATGCATATAGAGATACACGAAAACATAAGGAGGAAACATATTTAAAAAAAAAAAAAAAACTGTGAAGAGGAATGAAAAGCAAACGGATTGCCATGGCGTTAGTCTGGTTGAGCCAGATGGGAGGGTATCAATTCAGGAAAGATCAAAGTCCAATGGTCTCAAGGTATTAGCTCTACCGGAATATTGGGGCCTGAGGGAAGATCTTTAGTTAAAAGTGGGGATAAAGATACTGTGTGAAGCAGTGTTAGCAAAAAGCCATCGACTGCAAGTTCAAAGGCCATCGTATACTGTCTCCCCCCCCCCCTTTCAATCCTGCCACCTTTTGGTGTAGGGAATGGCACTCCAACCAGCTGAGCTACACCAGCCAGAACAAAAGAGCATGAACTTAGAAAATAATAGACTTCTGATGGTGCCCCATTGCAGTTCTTAATAGCAATGTGCCTTCCTATTCACACGGAGTGGCCAGATGATGATGATCTCTGAACGCATCATCATCTGGCCACTCAGTGTGTATCCTATAGAATAAAAGGCTAATATGCAAATGGTCCCTTCAACCAGGAGTTCAGCCAGCAGGCAGGCCGGCCAACCACCCATGTCCCCTCTCCCTGGCCAGGCTGGCCGGACCTCACCCATGCACAAATTCATGCACCCAGGCCTCTAATACACACACACACACACACACACACACACACACACACACACACACTCTGAGTGGCCAGATTATTATGTGTTCAGAGATCATCATAGTCTGGCCACTCAGTGTATTTGTATGAAACTACCGCAAAATCATTTGCCTTCTCCACACACACTAATGGAAAAACCAACAGGAAAATTGGCCCAGAAACAAACTTGAAAAGGGGAGTTAAATCCTTTCTATCTGATGAGCCGTAAAGTTTATCCTTTCTTATACATACATTAGCCATACCATAAAATACAAAGGGTATCCTTTTCCGATATTTAGAGAGAGAAAAGTGTCTAAACTATGATAGGCCAAACGAAATCCATTCGAAATTCAAAACCACAGTTCACGTGTGTTCACTTTACTTGGGTAAAGCTACAAAAAAAAAAAAATAATGTTGAAATTCTTCTTACCCACTAGACAGAAAGAGTAATTCCCAAAAATTCTGGGCCCACTCAAGTGACTACTGCGTGTTCCTCTCCGTCTTCTCATTGGTGACATAACACAAGTACTCACCTTACGGGATTGTTATAAAGATGAAATTTAATCAATTTATTTAAAGCATTTCGAAGAGAGCCTAAACCAGTGGTCGGCAAACTGCGGCTCGCGAGCCACATGCAGCTCTTTGGGCCCTGGAGTGTGGCTCTTCCACAAAAAACCACGGCCTGGGCGAGTCAATGTTGAAGAAGTGGCGTTAGAAGAAGCTGAAGTTTATGCTGAGACCGGTGTGGCTCAGTGGATAGAGCATCGGCCTGCAGACTGAAGGGTCCCAGGTTCGATTCCGGTCAAGGGCATGTACCTTGGTTGCAGGCACATCCCCAGTGGGGGGTGTGCAGGAGGCAGCTGGTCGATGTTTCTCTCTCATCGATGTTTCTAACTCTCTATCCCTCTCCTTTCCTCTCTGTAAAAAATCAATAAAATAGATATATATTTTTTTAAAAGAAAGTAAACTATAGGCTTCCACAGAAAACTCTATAAGTTTAGGATTCCTATAAAAATTCATCGTCACCAATTAAGGGATCCTGGATCTGCACTTTTCCAAATAAATTTCAAAATAATTCGTGGTTGCTATGGTCATCTAGCTCTGATGTCCAGATTAACCTGAATTTCCAAACAAAACTCCCCTTGTTCGGAAGCTGGCAATCGTGCCCTTCCTACAGTAACAGAATAAAACGAGTGCCCTAAACCTGAAGCAGCTTGGACACAGATCTATAAAACCCTTTTTCCCTCCGAACACAGCACCGTGCTGTGCCTTCTGCAAACAGCAAAGCGGCTTCCAGCCCCTTCGAAGCGTAACCCGTGACCCAGAAAAAGAGCAGCGAAAATCATTAAATGCCCATTTTTAAAATAAAAAAATAAAAAACTTGCAAAATAGCTCGAAACCACTTCTCTCGGATTACAGAATGAGCGTGCGGTGGAAAGGGCCGGAGAATACCAATTTGCCAGACCCTACGCTGACTGGCAATGCCGGTTGCGTAGCAACAAGGTTCTGCAGCCTGAAACAGCACAGGACTCCCTTTCTGGCTCTGCCAGGCCACCGTTAACCCCATCGGGGCTGGAAAAGGGATGCAGAATCACACGTGCATAGACTACTCAGAAGCCTAAAGGATATACATTCTAAAACTATAAAATCTCAAGCACAGCCGAAACCAGTTCGGCTCAGTGGATAGAGGGTCGACCTGCAGACTGAAAGGTCCCAGGTTCGATTCCAGTCAAGGGCATGTACCTGGGTTGCGGGCACATCCCCAGTAGGAGGTGTGCAAGAGGCAGCGGATCGATGATTCTCTCTCATCGATGTTTCTAACTCTCTATCCCTCTCCTTTCCTCTCTGTAAAAAAAAATCAATAAAATATATTTTTTAAAAAATCTTAAGCACAAATTTCAAACACATTTGCACAAACAGGCATCAGAAGCCAAAGGACATACATTCTAAAACTATAAAAATCTCAAGCTCAAATTCCAGCCTACATACACAACTTGAATTATCCATTATGCTTTCCCTCTCAGTGCTTCTTTATGTGCTAGCAAAAAATTTAAAAAATAAATATGCTATGCCATTTTTGGACACATTTCTTCCCAAAGCATCATCGGCAGGAGTTGTGTGGGTTTTTTTTGTTTTTGTTTTTTTTTTAACAAAACAACCCTACGTCATAGCATAACACATCTTTCCTTTCCTGGTTTCCAAAGGAAGTCATCGGATTCTTTCTAAAAACCAAGAACTATAATTTCCCAGCCATGAAAGTGTTCTCCCCCTTAAAATGTATTTGAACGATTTTTACAGATTATATAGGCCTATATAGGTAACTAGGAACATTTCACAAAACTTTTCTTATATAAATCTACTTCATCTAGAGAACAACAAGAAGAAAAAAAAACACATTTGCAGCGATTCTTGCAAAGCCTTTAGATACTTTTACTGTTTGAGGAGTTCCTCCTTCCTTTTGAGAAAGTCAAACCGTGGCCAAGCCCCGCCAAAGTAATACCGGTGGCTTGCCTACAGAGAAAATCAATTTACAATGGTGGTTCTCAGCCTTTCGGAAGACGAGAAGGCCCCTTTAAAAGTTCATTCATTTCTACTTTTAACACGTTTGTCTGAGAAAACCTGATTTCGATGCACTTCGAATTTACTAAGCTTTTAAATTAATCTGTACATGACCACAACACCAGCTCCATATCCTATATAACTCTATAGAATAAAGAGGTAATATGCAAATTGACCATCACTCCAACACACAAGATGGCCACCACAACATAGCCAGCAGGGGAGGGCAGTTAGGGGCACTCGGGCTGACAGGGGAGTAGTTAGGCCTTCAAATCAGGCTGGCATGGGAGTGGTTAGGGGGTGATCAGGCTGGCAGGCAGAAGCGGTTGGGAGCCAGCAGCCCTGGATTGTGCGAGGGATGTTGGACTGCCCGTGTAGGCCCAATCCCTCAAGGGGTCCCAGACTGAAGAGAGTGCAGGCTGGGCTGAGGGGGACATCCCCACCCCACCTCTGTGCACGAATTTCCTGCACGGGGCCTCTACTACGTGAAATGTAATACCTATGAAGGCTGGCACCTTTGGATTAAAGACAACACTTGGTGAACATCGGGGTTCGAGTACACGCTAACCCGGTCCCACCGCGAACCCCCCTCCCCCACCCCCCAAACCCACACATCGGAGGCGAGTCCCCCCCGAAAACGTTCACACATCACGTAAAGACAGAGGGCGAGAGAGAGCACTTACAGGTATGCAAGTGAGACCAGGCTGGGCTCAGGTCCAGGTTCCATCACTCACTAGCCTCGTATTCGCCAGCAGCAAGGGCATTAAGGAGGAGGCTACCTACCCTGCCGAGCAGCTGTAAGGGTTAGAAGAATAGTGTGTAGAAGGATGCAGCACGTTAGGTCCCATGCATTCACCTGTCACGCCAAGTCTCTCACACCATCCATCCAGCCCACACCTGCAGCATTCCCCACGGGGACTTTCTATGCCAACTCTGGGATTGGACAGCATCTTAAGGACGGAAAATGAAATCTGAGACACGGTCGTTGGAAGGTAAATCCATGAGAGGCGCCGAAACCGGTTTGGCTCAGTGGATAGAGCGTCGGTTTGGAGACTGAGAGGTCCCGGGTTCGATTCTGGTCAAAGGCATGTACATTGGTTGGGGGCACATCCCCGGTAGGGGGTGTGCAAGAGGCAGCTGATAGATGTTTCTCTCTCATCGATGTTTCTAGCTTTCTATCTCTCTCCCTCTCTGTAAAAAAATCAATAATTTTTTTTTTAATTATAAAAAAAGAAAAAAAACATGAGAAGTGGTCAGGGCAAGGTCTCCAGGCTGACACGGGACTTATCTGAATCTCCGCTGTCATTGGCCAACCGTGGGATCAGCCAAGCATCGCCTTCCCTCACTGCAATGGTGGTGTCAACCCCAAGGCCTGTTCTAATCCAGTCAATGAAAATGACCCTCGGGAAGCCGTTGGCAATCTGCCTGGCCCGTCTCTAATCGAGCAACAAGCAATCGCTGCTATTTATCCGATTATCTACTTACTTGATTTACACAGAGAGAGAATATTAAAAGTTGTCCTATGTAATTGGACATATAATAAAGATGTAATATGCAAATTGACCGTCACTCCAACACACAAGATGGCCGCCCCTATGTGGACACAACATGGCCAGCAGGGGAGGGCAGTTAGGGGCAATCAGGCCAGCAGGGAAGGGCAGTAGTCGACAAACTCATGAGTCCACAGAGCCACGTGTCAACAGCACAGCAATAGCGATAGACATGTCTTTGGAGAGCCACATATTTTAGACGTAAACTTCTGACACCACTTCTTCAACACAGACTTGTCCAGCCCCGTAGTGTTTTGTGGAAGAGCCACACTCAAGGGGCCCAAGAGCCGCGTGTGGCTCGCGAGCCACAGTTTGCCGACCACTGGGGGCTAGCGCACTAGGAGTGTACCCTGTGTGGGCAAACGCTAGTGACCCAAAGGCTAGTCTCAGAGATACTGCCAGCGACTCGTGCCCCGTGCCAGGCATATGAGGGATCTTCCGATCCTGGAGAAAAATGGGTCAGCTCTCTGGGACACAGACGGTAATCCTGAGAATATCTTTAAAAACGGCATTAAGTGTATTTTAAATCCTTGCATGAAACAAACCAGGAAATTCCGAAAGTTTTTTCACTTCACTTATAGTAAAATTCACAAATAGAGTTTTATTTTTTGTTTTTTTTAATCTTCAGGTAACTTAAAACTGAGCTCTTATCGACTGATTTTTGAGGTTAGATTCTCTCTCCTGAAACACCGTTTATAAACGGAGGCTGGGTTGCAGGTTAACGGCTAAATGAACAAACAGGTGTTAAAAGTCTTTTGTAATAAAAGCAGGAAATAGCACAAGTGCCACCGTATGTTTTTTCATTTAAACATTTAAATGTTTTAAGGGCACTGGCCTCACACGTGGTAGTCACTATTAGGGGAAAGGGCGAAGGGTGAGCTGCTAGCATCCAGTGGTTAGAGGTCCAAGATCCTAAAACATCCCACAAGGCACAGACAGCCCCCAACATGGAATTACCTGCCTCCCCCCTCCCCCAAGATCCACAGTGACAGGGTGAGGAACCCCCATGTGGAGGTAGCCATTCATATCACAGGAAAAAACACACCGCTGTAAACCCTCTTTCAAAAGAACTAGGAATATCCAGCTTTCTCAGCACCATTTTTTTTAATTGATTTTTCTTTTTTCTTTTTTTTTAAATATATTTTATTGATTTTTTTACAGAGAGGAAGGGAGAGGGATAGAGAGCTAGAAACATCGATGACAGAGAAACATCGACCCGCTGCCTCCTGCACACCCCCTACTGGGGATGTGCCTGCAACCAAGGTACATGCCCTTGACCGGAATCGAACCTGGGATCCTTCAGTCAACAGGCCTATGCTCTATCCACTGAGCCAAAACGGTTTTGGCCATTTTGCAATTTTTTGAAGAAAAGCTATGGAAAAAAAAAAAAAAAGCAACCAACACTTGACTCATTCTTCTGCCATTCCAAAAATGAACACACAGTTGCAACCGTAGCACGAACGTTTTCATCCTTTTGTTTCGTTTTTCTTCAAGATTAAACCATGTTCCCGCTCCAAAACAAAGCCTTTTCTCCTTGCCCCTGCTATCTCTGGGATGTTTGCTCCTATCCTGGGTCAATTCCTTCTACACAGGCTTTGTTCTGGATGCTAAGAAAACAAAGGGACTTTCTAGGAGAAAATCATAAAGAAAAATAAATGGTTGATGCTCACACATCAACGTTTAGAAAACTCAAATATACACCTCCGTTCACAGCAGTTAACCATTAGAGAGGCCTTGGAACCTACTGGTTAAAAGCATGGGCCCAGAGCCCTACCCAGCCAGTGTGGCTCAGTGGATAGAGCGTCGGCCTACAGACTGAAGAGTCCCGGGTTCGATTCCGGTCAAGGGCACATGCCGGGGCTGAGGGCACATCCCCAGTGGGGGATGTGCAGGAGGCAGCTGATCGATGTCTCCCTCTCATCGATGTTTCTCCCTTTCTATCCCTCTCCCTTCCTCTCTGTAATAAATCAATAAAATATATTTTTTAAAAAAAAAAGAAAAACTAACAGGCCAGTGAGAAAACAGGCAACACACACAGGCACAGGGGATGGTGGACACAACACCAGCCACGGCCAATAAGCATACGAGGACATGTTCCACTCGACCTGCAATCAAAGAAACGCCTATTGAAACGGCGAGATAACGTTTCTGATCGTGGGGCGATCAGATCGGCAACGACGAAGAGCCCAAGGACCAGGCCCCGCGTGGGCCAGAACGTGGAGGGGACTGGCTCTCTCCCCCCGCTCGCTGCTGACTGGGTAACGTGTATCAAAAACGGATAAAACTCGCTTCAGTCCGCTCATTTCCCTTACTCTCCACTCAACTACGTGTTACGGGCTCGCCGAGGCCTGTGCCGGGAACAAGGAACTCGGCCCCATCAGGCAGGACCTTCATCGCTTCGGTTCGGTGATGAAGAGCATCCTGATGCCACGAAGGCTGTGAAGGTCTGATTTCCGTGTGAAGGTCATTCCGGCTGACGCATGGCCAATGGAGGACAAGAACGGAGAAGGGGAGACACCGACTGGTCAGGTGGGTGTAACAGTGGCCTGGACTAGAGGAGACAATGGAGGCTGTCCTGGCAGAATCCGCTGATACGTACGAGAAAGGAAAAAAATAAATACTCCTTGATTTTCCCTCCTAGGAATGGGTCCTAAAATATAAGCACACGAGAGGCCCGATGCGTGCAAGAATGGGACTTCTTTCCCTGGCTGCCAGCACCGCCTTTGCTCTGGACTCCCTGCCCCCCTTGAGGCCTTTGTATGCAAATAGACCCATCTGTGTTGGGTTGATTTGCATACTCACTCCTGATTGGCTGGTGGGCCGTCACGGAGGTACGGTCCATTTGCATCTTACTCTTTTATATCGTGAAGATGTGCAGATGTAAAATATCCAATGTGTGCACGACGACAGATATCCAAAGATGTTCATAGCCGTGTTTTTTATCACAAAAACAATGGGGGGAAATCTCCAAGTCTATGGCTACCATGTCCAAAGCATGGTGGAAACACTGTGCAGTTACTTATAAATACTCTGCAGATCTGTATTTAGACGGAAAGGGGCCAGTGACAAAATATTGTAAAATGTCACCTTTACCTAGTATGATCTCAGTTTCATTGAAAGCACACAGACACACACACAAGCACATAGACGGCTGCATATATGCATCACAAACATGTAGAAAGCTACCCGTCAACACATCAACATTCTAGACCTAGTGTTTCCCAAATTTTTGACGTATGTGTACCCCCTTCTATAATTTTTGTAACGCTGAGTACCCCTCGTCCTCATGAGAACGTAGAATTAGGCGCAGCTAAGCACGGTGCAGTGCATACCCCCACCAAACTCCGGTGCAACGTGTACCCCCACCAAACTCTTCCCTTACCCCTGGGGGTGCGCGTACCACACTTTGGGAAACACTGCTCTAGACCGTTTGCATTCAGATCTTTATACTTTCCATACTTTCTAAAAATCAATGCGAAACCTGTACTGCTTTATCGTGGAAGGGGAAAAGTAATTTAAAAAAATAAAATAAATTTTTAAAAAAACGCACACAAAACAAAACACACAGTGATCAGACATTTGGACAACAGTCGGTGGTTTTCTTAAAATACCGCAAACACGGCCATTCAAGAGACCACCGAGAAACCAACATTCCTTCCAGTGTGACAATTGTTGAAAACGGAACAGTCCCCTGGCCGCGCAGGCCTCCCGGGAGGGGAGGATGGGGAACGGAGGGGAGGGGGCAGCTGGGGACTGAAGAACGAGGCGGCCTCTCGGAGGCACCCAGCCGAGCCTTGTTATTTAAAAACCCTCCTCCGCGGAGACCTGACCTCCATGTCCCTCGTGTTCCAGGCTTCTTTCTTGAAGCGGCTTCCCTGCCAGGTTGACACATAAAAAATGCAGACACACACACAAAAAAATAAAAAATGCAGACACAAAAAAATAAAAATGCAGACACCAAACGAGGCAGGAGGCCGGGGCCTGGGGAAGCGAAGTTAGCGGTCGCCATTCTGACGTTATCTCATCAGACGTGCTATCTGCCGAGGCCTGGTGTTCCAGAAGCATTTCCAACGGCCCAAGTCCTTCCCCAGAGACAGGACTTTCTTTTTCTTTTTTCTTTTCTCTTTTTAATATATATTTTATTGATATTTTACAGAGAGGAAGGGAGAGAGATGGAGAGCCAGAAACACTGATGAGAGAGAAACATCGACCAGCTGCCTCCTGCACACCTCCCATCGGGGATGTGCCCGCAACCAAGGTCCATGCCCCTGACCGGAATCGAACCTGGGACCTTTCGCTCCACAGACCGACGCGCTATCCATTGAGCCACACCGGTTTTGGCGAGATGGAACTTTCTAGGTGTTTGTGATGGCTGACGCGCACCGCCCAGGCCCAAGTGTTCTGAAGATGCTGCTGGACGTGCCTCGGGGATTTTCTCCGGGACGGAGGCATCCGTGGCCCAGAACAGGCTCACCAAGGGGATGCCGGCCTCCTGCCCAGGAAGAGGGTATGGCTCCGGGGCCTCCCCTCCACTCGCCCTCTGCCTGGCTCCCTCCACAGAAAAGCCCCAGGGCTTCCGCCTTCAGTCCCCCTTCTTTAGGAAACAGGAAGATGTTCATTTAAAAATACAAATCCAGCCCTCACCGGTGTGGCCTGCGGACTGGAAGGTCCCAGGTTCAATTCTGGTTAAGAACCATGTACCTTGGTTGCGGGCACATCCACAGTAGGGGGTGTGCAGGAGGCAGCTGGTTGATGTTTCTCTCTCACCGATATTTCTCGCTCTCTAACCCTCTCCCTTCCTCTCTGTAAAAAAAAAAAAATCAATAAAATAATTTTAAAAAAAATAAAATATGAATCCAATGTAAGAAAAACGTCAGAAACAATGCAAAGCGTACGAGGCCCTCTTCTGCTAGTCTACGTTCTCGTTTGTAAGTGAAAATACTCGGAATAGTCCGAGGACAGGGGAGTGGGAGCTGAGCTATAATTCCCAGGCCGTAAAATCCACTCTTGCCAAGCATAAGCTTCGGTGGTTTTTAGTAGATTCGCAAGGCCGGGCAGCCCTCGGCACTGTCCAATCCCAGAACATCGGCATCAACCCCACAAAGAAACCCCATTCGGCCGAAACCGGTGTGGCTCAGTGGATAGAGCGTCGGCCTGCGGACTGAAAGGTCCCGGGTTCGATTCCGGTCAAGGGCATGGACCTTGGTTGCGGGCACATCCCGGTAGGGGGTGTGCAGGAGGCAGCTGGTCGATGTTTCTCTGTCATCGACGTTTCTAACTCTCTATCTTTCTCCCTTCCTCCTCTCTGTAAAATGTCAATAAAATATATTTTAAAAATAAATAAAATTAAAAAAAAAAAAACATCCGTATCCATGACATCTACTTCCCATTCCTCCTTCACTCGGCCCGGACCCTGGCAGCCCCTCGCCCTCTCTCTGTCCTCACAGATCTGCCTCTTCCGGACAATTCCGATGGAAGCATCTAACACGGGGCCTTGTATGTCCGACTCCCTCCCCTTAGCATGGTGGCGTGAATCACACTGGATTCCTCTGATGGTCACACAGCATTCCACTCGGAATGGACCGAAAGTTTACTCTCCAGGGATCAGTCAACACACCCTGTGGTCCCTTCCCACGTGGGGGCTGTTCTGAGCAATGCTGCCAGCACGTGTGTGAACAAATGTTGGTGTGCACATGCATGTGCATTTCTCCTGGATCCAGACCTAGTCATGCAGTAACTCTATGTTCATGTGTGTGTACGTATGTATGCATGTATGTATGTGTGTAATTTATTTTTATTGACTTCAAAGAGGAAGGGAGAGAGAGAAACATCAATGATGAGAGAGAATCATTGACTGGCTGCCTCCTGCACGCCCCACAATAGGGATTGAGCCCACAACCCGGGCACACGCCCTTGATCGGAATTGAACCTGGGACCCCACTGTCCGCAGGCCGACGCTCTATCCACTGAGCCACACCCGCTCGGGCTACAGGTTTACATGCCTGAGCTGTTTCTGAACCAGCTGTACCACTTACAACGCTCGTTCCATTCTTAACATCAACTCAGGAGATGTCAGGCGTTCACAGAAGCAGGGTTTTCCTTCTTATCCGGCCCGTTTCATGCGTGCCAAGCGTTACTATGCCAGGGTTGAATATAAATTCTGATTTAATTTCCCCAGCAATGCAAACGTCATAACCATTTTTTTACAGGAGAAATCCCGATCTCAAAACCCACAGCCTACTCGAAAATCAGTTCGCCAGGAGATGTCACAACGGGGTTCACAGGCAGGTTACCCCCAAAGCCCGCCCCCTCTCCCCTCTGCCATGTGCCCTCCACCACCCAGCTCCCCACGCACTGCTGCCCCCCCCCCCACAGCCTCCTCTGGAAAGCGGGGTGCTGGTGGGACTCACCGGGGCCGGTCTGAAGCAGAAGCTGCCCCATGCACACTGCTCTTTCCAGAAATCACGAGAGAGCTCTCGTGTAAATCTGCCCCCTCGCTTATCTATAAACCGCCAGAGCCTGATCCAGATCAGTAATATCTCTCTCTCTCTCTCTCTCTCTCTCTCTCTCTCTCTCTCTCTCTCTCTCTCTCTCTCTCTGCACCCAATCATCCTAGCACTGTCATCTCAGACTTCCAGCCCCCAGGGACCTTTGAAAATATAAGTTTCTCCAGTTTGGCTCAGTGGATAGAGCGTCGGCCTGCAGACTCAAGGGTCCCGGGTTCGATTCCGGTCAAGGGCGTGTACCTTGGTTGCGGGCACATCCCCAGTGGGGGATGTACAAGAAGCAGCTGGTCAATGTTTCTCTCTCATCGATGTTTCTAGCTCTCTATCCCTCTCAATTCCTCTCTGTGTAAAATCAATAAAATATTTTAAAAAAAAAGAAAAAAAAAAGAAAATATAAGTTTCTGTGGAGTAAGCCACAGGCCTATCGTATTGTGCTATGGCGCCCCACGCTGACTCAGGCAGCTTCCTTCCTGAGGATCACACACCGATCCATTTCACAATCATAGCAGCTCTATTTGTAATTGAAAAAAAAAAAAAAATGGGAGGAGGAGGGGGGGATGGGTACTTGAAGGATTTGGTAAGATTCCAAACATAGCAGGCCCGCCACGGAGCAGAAAATAAGCTGGACCGACAGGCATGCGTGAAGCGTGCGGCACAAAAATATCTGCAAGGCCCTTGCTTCAGAAGGGCCCAAAACTCAGAGCGGGGGCCCTTCCATCCTATTCCTTCCGGGTCTCATGAGGAAGACAAGGACACGTGGAGCCCTCCAAGGGCTGTGGAGCTTTACGTTGGCCAGGGAGGCGTATAAGTACCCTTCCTCTCCCCACCACCACATACACACTGAAATCACCTTTTCCCAAACACCTCGCACGCTCGTGACAAATACTCGGCGTCCTACAGCTCTACAGGCCCCTGGGATTGAAGCTGCCTGCAAGGTAAGGAGCCCAGCCCATCAGCCAGTTTGCTGTAAGTCCTTCCGTCCGTCCGTCCGGGCCACCTGGGGCCTGCCTTGGGGGAGAGGGGGTTGCTAATTCCACATAGACTAACGAGGAACCCGGAGCCTGGAATAATGAATGGCCTGCAGTCCCTGTTCCCGCTCATCCTCGCCCCGGCGAGAGGTGCTCGCTGAATCAACGCCTATGATGGGAAGGCAATGAGTGGCTCCATTTTATTTTATTTTTATTTTTTTATATATATAGTTTATTGATTTTTTTTTTATAGAGAGGATGGGAGAGAGATAGAGAGCTAGAAACATCGATCAGCTGCCTCCTGCACACCCCCCACCGGGGATGTGCCTGCCACCAAGGTCCATGCCCTTGACCGGAATCGAACCTGGGACCCTTCAGTCCCCAGGCAGACGCTCTATCCACTGAGCCACACCGGTTTCGGCAAGCGGCTCCATGTTAATTCCGACTTGGCTCCTGCCCCTGAAAGAACCTTCGTGGGAAAGCCACACGTCCGACAGCCACAGGGACACATGGAGGCCACGGGGCCACGGGCTAGGCTGTGTGTGTCCACCTGACACCTCCGTCCCGCAAAATAGCAGGATCCTCTCCACGTTCACCGCGCCTGGCTCGGACCCCTCTCCGGGGTGTTTACGACACTCACCACCACCACACACAAAGGTCACAAAGTCCCAAAAAGAATTCCGAAGACTAAAAATACCCGAGGAAGGAAACGGTAATGCGTTATTTCCGCGACCATAAAAATAAGGCGGCCGAGCCAGGCCGGCGTGGCTCCACCAGGAGGTCAGGGTTCGATTCCTGGGCGAGGGCACAGGCTCTGAGCTGTGGGCTCCATCCCCAGCAGGGGGCGTGCAGGAGGCAGCCGATCTATGCTTCTCTCATCATTGATGTTTCTCTCTCTCTCCCCTCTTCCTCTTTGAAATCAATATACACACACATAAAATAAAATAAAATAAAATAAAATAAAATAAAATAAAATAAAATAAAAAAATAAAATAAAATAAAATAAATAAAATAAATAAAAATAAATAAAAATAAAATAAAATAAATAAAATAAAATAAAATAAAATAAAATAATAAAATAAAATAAAATAAATAAAATAAAATAAATAAAATAAAAATAAAATAAAATAAAATAAAATAAAATATAAAAGTAGCTGGACTAGATCACAGATAATTAAACAAGCAGCATGCCAGGGAACACTCCCCATCAAGGCCCCTGGGACCCACGTCCCGTCAACCACGACTCACTAATCATGGCAGGCCGCCCCACCGCGCCCACAAATGCCTCCACCCGGATGTCTGCACCATCACTTCCAACGGGGCTCAGAACACGAAATGTCACCTGCTGCCGTTCTGGAATATGCGGAGCCCGGAAAGATGACGCCAACTGCCCACAAGTTTTAGATAATTTAGCCTCAATGTAAGGAGAGGAACACGACTGTTCGACACTAGTGTCCAAAGCACCTTCTCCTCGGTTACCATTGGCCTCTCCTGGCCCCGTGAAGAATCACCCCCGTTTTCACATCGTGTAACCCAGGGGTCGGCAAACTCATCGGTCCACAGAGCCAAGTACCAACCGTGCAAGGACTGACATTTCTTTTGAGAGCCAACATTTTTAAACTTTAACTATCTAGGGAGGGACATGGTGATGAACTTAATGAGGGGACTCCTAAGCTGGTCTCTGCTAAACACTCAAGGGGCCAACGAGCCGCAGGTGGCTCGAGAGCCGCGGTTTGCCAACCACTGGTTTAAGGGATGAATCAGTGAAATGGTGTGATCAGCTCAAGGTCATGCGGCAAGGAAGAGGCCAGGATGCATCGTCCTCACAACCCTACAGCTTTTTACATGAGACTGTCACCGGGCAGGGAGTGGCATCCCGGACTATTTTTTTTTTAATATATATTTTATTGATTTTTTTTTTACAGAGAGCAAGAGAGAGGGATAGAGGGTTAGACACATCGATGAGAGAGGATCACCGATCAGCTGCCTCTTGCACACCCCCCACTGGTTTGTGCCCGCAACCAAGGTACATGCCCTTGACCGGAATCGAACCCGGGACCCTTCAGTCTAAAGGCCGATGCTCTATCCACTGAGCCAAACCGGTTTCAGCTCGGCCTATGGAATATGGCCCCGAGAATGCCCACTCAACATCCCCCTTAGCCACATGCAACTGTGTCAGATCAAACAAGCTCCTCTCTCTATTAAAAAAATAAAAACTTGAGTAACTAACCACTTAGTTGTTTTGTGTGTGTGTGTTTTTAAAGCAATTATTAAAAAAAAAAAAACGTGGGATGGTTCCACTAAAAATACGGGTGTGGAGGGCTCTCAACCCTTCCCCTATTCTGTCTACCAAATGCACGTTCTCATTCTTGCAATTCTCATCTATCTATAGGCAACGCATTAAGAAGGAATCCCATCCGCTGCCTTTACCGCGTGGAGAATGCCTCTCAGGCTGTCTCCGGAACGTGGAGTACGATTTCTCACGTCCCTTCTGGGTGGGGATTAATTATCGCGGCAGGCACGCTATTCCTAAAATTAAAAACCGTCTAAGAGATCTTATCCGCCACTTCTTAAACTGTAACGTATTTTCCGGCGTATAAGACGACTTTTGAACCAAAAGTCAACCGAAAATCGGGGCAAAAGACCAAAATTGCACAAAAATTACCTGCAGATCATGACGGCAAAGTAAGTCTTTTCTTTGAAGTGGGGGGTAGTCTTATACAGCGAATATAGGCCTAAACCTATGTTTTAACTGTAAAATTAGGGGGGTCGTCTTATCCGCCGGAAAATACAGGTATTCACCACGTCCTCTCTTCAGAAAACCCTGACAGGCTTAAGTGGAAATTCCTACCTAGGCACTCCTATTTCTTTTCTTTTCTTTTCTTAATATATTTTATTGATTTTTTTCACAGAGAGGAAGGGAGAGGGATAGAGTTAGGAACATCGATGAGCGAGGATCATCGACCAGCTGCCTCCTGCACACTCCCCACTGGGGATGTGCCCACAACCAAGGTACATGCCCTTGACCGGAATCGAACTTGGGACCTTTCAGTCCGCAGGCCGACGCTCTATCCACTGAGCCACACCGGTTTTGGCTAGGCACTCCTATTTCTGGGTGGCCTTGAAAACATCAGAACTTACTCCTTAATAACACTAAAATAGGCCCGATTGAATAGCATAGCCGTTACGTCCTGCGACATTCTGGAGACAAAGCCAAATATGAATATAACCTCAAAAGTCCATGGCACCAAAACATCCCAGCAATCTCAGCCCAAGACAGCCCTGAACCCCCAAACCAGACCAGCCTACTCTCACGGATAACCGAAAGAAACGTGTTCATACACGCATTCCACACACCGCCTCCCAAGGGATCCAACAATGCCTTCCGAGGCGAACAGCTGATCCCCTGTCCTGCTTGTAAATTATTCAGAATTCACCTGCAAAGCATGACTGCGGACCGGGCCTGTGGACCAGCACGTTCTACCTGCATTTATATGCTCCTGAGAAGCATCCTCTCGAACCCTCCCTCTCTGCATCCAATCAGGAAAAGAGCAGAAAAAAGGACGTCCCTTTTTATCAGGAAAGGCACGCTTTACTAAAAACATAATTTACCTGTGACAGGTAGACAGGGAGATCACACACTTCCCTGAATACTCTCTACACTGAAACTTTTTTTTTTTTTAAATCAGAAAACCTCACCATCATTTTCTTTCCAAATATCCGTTTCACTCAGTTTTACGTGGCTCGGGATTTGAAATAAGTTGACCCAAAGTTTTTTGGGGGAAAAAACAAACAACAACAAAAAAAACACACAATGGCTTCTGATCTATAAAACTCCGAGAACATTACATTCTAAAAGGAGAAATGAGCGGTGTAGAGTAAGGCACAACTCGGCATGTATCTTCCTGTAGTTTCTGAGTTTTCAATGACATTAGCAACTTGATCTTAAAAAAGAAAAAAGAAAAGAAAAAAAACTAATGGCTCAAGTTTTCCAAGCTGTATTTTACAAAGATATATATATATATATATATATATATATATATATATATATATATATATATATATATTTGGTGTTGGTTTGTATGTCAGAATCATATTTTTAAACGGATCCATCACATTTTGGAATTACGCGTGTGGGATCCCGGAGGAGAAGGGAGTCGCTTAGAGATACAGCATTTAACAGTTTTTAAGGCCACGCGCTCAAGACCTATGGAACTTGGAAATCAGAGAAAAACATGAATTCAAAGTAACAGTCCACCGAAGTACACAGCGGCTCTATCACACACATACACAAAACAACATGTATTTTAAAGACACGAGACAGTGTTCCACCGTGACACACACACACACACACACACACACACACAGCTAAAGGGGAACCCACTTCATGGGAGAAAGAATTCCGATGGCATGACATTTTCTCGCGGGGGGGGGGGGGGGAGGCACCGGTGGGGTCTACCATTCGCATGTTCATCGCATGACATTAGGGAGGTCGTCTTGGCATTAATCGTTAGCCATTCATCTCTCACACAAAGGAGAGACTCCCATCCAGAGGGGCCGTGTAAGACTATCCCTCCCAGGGCGCGGACATGGAGCTCAGGGGCTGGAATCCACACAATCAACCCGGAGAGGCTGGCAGGGCCTGGAGGATGATCACGCAGAACGGGACCGGCCAGCTCCAGGCTCACCCCGTACCAGGTCTCACCGATCCCAAAAGGAAGGAGCTGATGGACACACACATGCCTGGGGGGGTGGGAGGTGTGTGTGGGGGGGAACCTCAATAAAGGACACCCCACCCCACGGCGTATCCCCTCCAAAAACGCCACTGGAGAAACAACAACAGAAAGGAACCTGTCACTTCACAGGCTTCCTCGCAGCCAGGAAGCAGGTCGATCAGCCCTGGCTTTGGGGGGTGAGCGCGTTCAGCTGGCTGCATGGATCACAGAGGAGTTTGGGGGGGCGCAGGGGGGAAGGGAGCAGCTGCTGCTGCATTGCAACAAGGGCTGCCCCAGAGGCGGGGAGGAGAGGAGAGGAAAGGGAGGGTGTGTGTGTGTGTGTGTGTGTGTGTGTGTGTGTGTGTGTGGGTTTTTTTGCAAACAAACCCCCCCCCGCCCCCATTCACACACACCCCCAAACAACCAACTTCTCCCGGCCTCCTAGGGCCCCCCACTAAACCTTCTCCCCTCTTCCCCTGCCCTCCCCATCGGGGAACGTCCCCTCGGGCCGCTCCATCCCGCAGCGGAGATCCCGGGTCGCCCCAACTTTTCCTCCTTTTGAAAGGGAACGCCGGGGCCGTGCTCTCGGAGTGCAGGGGGGCTGGGGTGTGCAGATTTGGGGGGAAATACCTGCTCCCGGGAACCCCCTCCCCGCGCGCCCCGCTGGGGAGGGCCGGCCGCGCGGGGGCGGGGAGCCGGGCGCGCACCGGGTTGCGGCCGGGGAACCCCGGGCGCCAGGGGGCACCCAGGGGAGGAGGGCACCCAGGGGAGGAGGGCACCCAGGGGGGCACCCAGGCGAGGGGGGCACCCAGGGGGAGACCCAGGGGAGGGATCACCCAGGGGAGGAGGGCACCCAGTGGGGCACCCAGGGGAGGGGGACACCCAGGGGGGCACCCAGGGGAGGAGGGCACCCAGGGGGACACCCAGGGGAGGGGGGTACCCAGGGGAGGGGGGCACCCTGGGGAGGGGGGGAAACCGCACAGAGACCCTCCCGTCCGCACATTCCGGCCCCCCACCACCTCCCCACGAGGGAGAAGGGAGGAAGGGACGGGGAAGGGACAAAAGGAGGAGGGAGGCGGCCCGGAGCCGGGGAGGGAGGGAGGGAAGGCGGGTCCGAGGACGGCGGCGGCCCCGGCACAATGGCCCCGGCCCCTCACCTCATGGCGCCGGCGGGGCTCCCGGCGGCCGGGGACGCGGAGGCGCCGGGCGGTCGGGCCTGGCGGGGGGCCCGGGGTCGGGGTGGCGGGCTCGGGCCGCGGCTACACCATGTCCGCCGCGCCGCCGGCGAGGGCGGGGGCCGGGCCCGCGGTCCGGTCCCGGGCGCCGCTGCGCCTCCTCCGCAGCCTCGTCCTCCTCCTGGTGCTCCTCCTGGTCCTCCTGGTCCTCCGCCGCCTCCGCCGCCGCCTCCGCCTCTCCTCCCGCCGCCGCCTCCGGAGCTCCTCGCCGCCCGCGGGGAGCCCGCCGCCCAGGCCGTGCGCACCGGCCGCCGCGGGGGGAGCGGAGCCGGGAGCGCCGTCCGCCGCCGGGAGCCCGGGGGGCGGGGCGCGGAGGAGCACGCAGGCGCCGCCTCCCTCCCCCGTCTCTCCCCCTCCTCCCCCCGGCCCCCTCCTCCCCATTCCCCTCCTCCTCATTCCCCTCCTCCTCCTTTCCTCCCCCTCCTCCTCCTCCCCCTCCTTCCCCTCCTCCCCCAGGCCCCTTCCTCCCCCTCCTTCCCATTCCCCTCCTTCCCTCCCCCTCCTCCTCCTCCTCCCCTCCCCCTCCTCGCCCTCCTCCCCCAGGCCCCCTCCTCCCCCTCCAACCTATTCCCCTCCTCCCCCTCCTCCCCATTCCCCTGCTCCCCCTTTCCCTCTTCCCCCTGTTCCTTCTCTCCTCCCCCTCCTTCCCTCCCCCTCCTCCCCCTGTCCTTCCTCCCCCTCCTCCCGCTCCTCCCCCTCCTCCTCCCCGGGGCGCGGGGGCGGGCGGGGCGCGGGGAGGGGGCGGGCGCTCCCCACCCGCCGGCGGCCGGGCCCCGCGGACTGCGGAGGGAGCGCGGGCGGGTTGCGTGGCCGGGTTCTTTGTTGCTTCCCCAGCCCGCCCCCTGCAGCCCCCCGCAGCCCCCCGCAGCCCCCCGGGATCGGGCCGCCCCCTGCAGCCCCCCGCAGCCCCCCGCAGCCCCCCGGGATCGGGCCGCCCCCTGCAGCCCCCCGCAGCCCCCGCAGCCCCCCGGGATCGGGCCGTGTCCCCTCTCCTTCCCTCCGCCGAGGGTTCCTCGCCCGCCCGCGTTGTCCTTCGCCTCCCCGCGCTCCCCTGCAGCCGGGGGAGCTCCCGGGCACCCCCATTCCCCCCGCTAGGGCACCGGCGTGGGGAGCCCGGGGGCGGCGATCGGGACGCGTGACGGGGGACCCGGCCGGGGACTCCGGGGGCCCGGGCATCCCCCCGGGGCGGGAGGGGGTGCACATGGACACTGGGGTCGGCCTTGTTCGCTGCGCCCCCCTTCCAGCCGCGGACTCCCCCCCGCGCGCTCCCGGGAGGCCCCTGTGGAGAGGGATGACCTCATCCCGGCGCGCGGGGCGAGGGGTGGGGGACACGCAGCCGCCGCGAAACCCCCTCTGCCCTCGTCACGAGCGAGAAGGGAATTCCTGCCGGGGGCGGGAGGGAGAGATCCTTCTCCGCCATTCACATCCTCACGTTCTGCCTTGAAATCACCTCCTTTAAAAAAATTAAAGAAACAAAAAGGTATAAAAAGGTGGCACATGCTGGCGACGCCAATCCATCTCGGGTCCAATGGGGAGGGGGATCCAGCTGGGGGAGGTTCCCCATAGCCAAAAGCAAATGCAATCCCCCCATCAAAATGTGCAATGGGAGGACAGGCCCCAGGCCTCTTCCTCGTGATCCTGAGCAGGCAAGAAAGGGACTGCGTTTTCCATATAAAATAAAAATTAAAAAGGATGACGAGGCTGGAGAAAGGTCTGTGGCTGGATTCTCCTATTCCTGGAGGATCTCACCCGAAATGGAGGAGCTACCCAAGGACGGACGCCAGGAGCAGCTCCAGGCAGAAGAAGTTTGATGGGGCTTTATTTGAAGATGGAAAGGTATACCGTTCAAAGTATAGTTATGACGGAGGAGCTCATGTGTCTCCTTCCAGAAGGAAAACCAGCGAGTTCCGCAGAGTCCTGCCTGCTCCATGCCGGGCTGGCTGGTCTATAATAGGCTGGGGTGGCCCAGTTTTCACTATAAAAAGCTTCTGGTCTCAGACTTCATGGTGAGTGTTTCTTTTTTTTCCTCTTTGGAACCTGCGGCCCGGCCAGACCGACAGACAGACAGCCCCGCAGAACCGGGGTGGCCTCCGCTGAAACAGGGTGAACTTAGAGAACGCTAATTGCCACCTACGCTGGCTAATTACCGCTCACCATCACCACGTCTCTCGTTCCAGAAGCACCGGGGTGAGAACACCTTTGCCAAGCGAATGCCCTTGTTGCCATAAAACAAGTGGAGACGGGGGAATGGAGAGCCAAGAACTGGGAGAGTTCCTGCAAGGCACGATGAAAAAAAAATCATCGGTCATAATAAAAATGGGATATGCTAATTAGCCTGGGCAGGGGAGCCTGGGTCCTGGGTGCCAGTGGGGGTGCTAGTGGGAAGCCAGAGCTAACAGCTGGGGGAAGGAAGGCCTTCTCTCTCTTTTTTTTTCTTAATATATTTTATTGATTTTTTTTTTTTAACAGAGACAGGAAGGGAGAGGGAAGAGTTAGAAACATTGATGAGAGAGAAGCATCCATCAGCTGCCTCCTGCACACCCCCCACTTGGGATGTGCTTGCAACCAATGTACATGCCCTTGACCGGAATCGAACCCGGGACCCTTCAGTCCGCAGGCCGACGCTCTATCCACTGAGCCACACAGGTTAGGGCAGCAAGGCCTACTCCTCGTTGCATGAATTTCATGCATCGGGCCTCTAGTAACTACTAGCATAAGGTTCATTGTCTTCGCATGACGACACTCTCATTAAAACACATACACCTCCCTGAAACCGGTGTGGCTCAGTGGATAGAGCGTTGGTCTGCGGACTGAAGGGTCCCAGGTTCGATTCCGGTCAAGGGCATGGACCTTGGTTGCAGGCACATCCCTGGTGCGGGGTGTGCAGGAGGCAGCTGGTCGGTGTTTCTCTCTCATCGGTGTTTCTAGTTTCTCTCCCTCTCCCTTCCTCTCTGTAAAAAGTCAATAAAATATATATTTTTAAAAAACAAAAACACATGCACCTCACGGCGTCTTCTCCACATGAACCAAAGGACATTTGCTGCGGAGGCTTTTTCTTTCTTCTTGGAAAAGTAATAATCAGACATATGGAACCCTCTCGGAAAAGGATTCAGAAAGAAGTCACAGCCGGCCGCAGAGCATTCTCACCCATTTGCCTTCGTCCATTCATAGCGACACAGTGGATCCGGCAGAGAGCTTGGGTTTCAGGGAAAGTCTTACCAGGGGCCAGAGGGGGTGGAAATGTTGCTCTAATGACTCCCAACCATCCCCTGCCAGAGGCGAGCGGCGAGGATAAAAATTCCTAACCGGTGACTCCACAGCCCACTTTCTCATTTATTGGGGCGCGTTAATCCATCCTGCGCTAAATGCGTGCTCCATCACATCATCTTTTATCCCAACAGCACGTGTTCCGGTGGTACGGGAACCAAATTAAGCCATCCACGTGGAAAAGGCTGTTCCTCTTTTCTTTGTTTATTTATTTTTTTTTTAAAAGCATACCAGCCAAGAATGTTGGCCGCCGCCAACAGCCATTTCCATCCTTCTGGGTGGCCACCCGCCAGCTCACAAGTGAGTTGGTCATGCCATCGCCCTTGGGTTTAGAGGCTGCCACGGGTGGCCTTGACCTCCATCATGTGTGCCTTCTGGGCTGTGCCCGCCGCCGCCAAATGTTACTGCTTGTTTCTTGATCATATTTGGTTCAGCAGCCGGAGCGGTCCAGGGGACGCTTGAGGGAACACATCACAGGCTTATTCTGGCCACAGAGGGAACGCGGTGGAATGTGTGCCCCATATAGGATGGGAGAATTTGAGAGATGGGAGGAATCTGAGGTCCAGCCCACGCGTAGTCCGGGAAAGGAAAGCAAAGCGACTTAACCAGGGAGGTTAAGTCAACTACCCATAGTCCCTCAGCCCCTCTGCGGTAGATAGAACAGGAGCTTGAACCAGAATTTCCCGTCATTGGCTCATTCCTCTCTTTCCTCCACCTCATCCCTCCCCTTCCTATGGTACACATGAGAGTGGACGGAGGCAGTAAGCCATGGAAGCGGCCTAAACCGGTGTGGCTCAGTGGATAGAGCGTCGGCCTGTGGACTGAAGGGTCCCGGGTTCGATTCCGATCAAGGGCATGTATCTGGGTCGAGGGCACATCCCCGGTAGGGGGTGTGCAGGAGGCAACGGATCGATGTTTCTCTCTCATCAATGTTTCTAGCTCTCTATCCCTCTCTCTTCTTCTCTGAAAAAAATCAATAAAGTATATATTTTTTTTAAATGGAAGCAGATTCTCTTCTCATCAGCGCTGTTACGTAATGAGCTGAGATGGTGTTGGCTTGGTGAAAATCATTTGGATGTTCCTCTCCTAAGCATTGCCCACGTGGAAGCCCTCCTGTAGGCACCCGGATATTGGAAAGGGGGAGGAATGGGTGAATACACGAGTGAATGAATGACTGCTCTAATCTAAGATGAAGAGGAAACTATTCATTCACAGAAACAGACTTTCACCCAGGTCAGCCTGGCTCAGGGGTTGAGTGTTGACCTAGGAACCAGGATTCCCAGTCAGGGCACATACGTGCCTGGGTTGTGGGCTCGATCCCCAGTGTGGGGCGTGCAGGAGGCAGCCGATCATCGATTCTTTCTCATCGTTGATGTTTCTCTCTCTCCCTCTCCCTTCCTCTCTGAAATCAATTTTTTAAAAAAAATACATTTAAAAAAGAAATAGCCCTGGCTGGTTGGCTCAGTGGATAGAGTGTCAGCCTATAGACTGAAGGGTCCCGGGTTCAGTTCCTGTCAGGGCACATGTCCAGGTTGCGGGCTCAGTCCCCAGTGGGTGCCTGCGGGAGGCAGACAATCCATGATTCTCTCTCATCATTGATGTTTCTATCTCTCTCTCCCTCTCCCTTCCTCTCTGAAATCAATAAAAATATATTTTTAAAAGAAGAAAGAAATAGTCTCTCTTCTTAACACCTAAGTATATGGACCTCAATTTCCCCCATAGAACAACACCCAATTCAACATCCCCGTAGGAGGACTGGACCATGGCCTAGGTCTGTGGTCGGCAAACTGCGGCTCGAGAGCCACATGCAGCTCTTTGGCCCCTTGGGGGTGGCTCTTCCACAAAATACTACCACGGCCTGGGCGAGTCTGTGTGGAAGAAGTGGCGTTAGACGTTTACGTTTAAAAAATGTGGCTCTCCAAAGACATGTCCATCATTGTGCTGTGGCTCTGCAGACTCATGAGTTTGCCGACCACAGGCCTGGGCACACACAGCCACTGCCAGCGGATCGACGCGTCTTCCTGCAACGTGCACCCCGGCGAAGGATGAATCAAAACACGCTTGCAGGGAAGAGGGCTCTGCTTCGGAGCGCTGGCCCTGCGGCTCTGAGGACTCTCTCGGAACATGCCTGGTTTAAATCCGTCCACTAGCATCAGCACTGGCTCGGTCTCCATGTATGGGCAGGAGGAGGAGGGATGACTAATGGCACTCAGCAGCCAGAAAATCATGGCCAAGGATTGTAGACGCAGACACAGCCTCGCATCGCTCAGATAAAAGGGTTTCCCCTGGCAAGAGGAGGGGCACAGTTTGGGGTGAATGGGACTGTGCACGTCCCACTTCCATGCAACGGGATTCTGTTTCCTTTGTTGGCCTTGCGTATAGTTTTGTTTGTCTCTCGAGAAGGGGGAAAAGAGCTGAAACCGGTGTGGCTCAGTGGATAGAGCGTCAGCCTGCAGACTGAAGGGTCCCAGGTTTGATTCAAGTCGGGGGCATGTACCTTGGTTGCGGGCACATCCCCAGTGGGGGTTGTGCAGGAGGCAGCTGGTAAATGTTTCTAGCTCTCTATCCCTCTCCCCTCCTCTTTGTAAAACATCAATAAAATATATATACATATATACATGTATACATGTACATATACATATACATAGAGAGAGAGAGAGAAATATGAAAAGAGCCGAAACCAGATTGGCTCAGTGGATAGAGCATCAGATTGCAAACTGAAGGGTCCCGGGTTCGATTCCAATCAAGGGCATGTACTTTGGTTGTGGGCACATCCCCAGTAGAGGGTGTGCAGGAGGCAGCTGATCAATGTTTCTGGCTCTCTCTCTCCCTTCCTCTCTGTAAAAAAATCAATAAAATATATATATTTTTTAAAAGAATGGGGAGGGGGAATAATGCAAACATGATATTCCAGTAGGATTCACGACATTTTTATTCTTCCTCGCCCCGCCGTTAGCTGCCCGTCGTCTACCATCTCGGTTCTAGAACACTCTCAGGAGACACAGACAACGGCGGAGACCATTTGCTTCTCTGCCGCCCTTTGCATTTTCCTTTCATTTGTCACTTGTCTCCCTTCCACATTAGGATCTGTCTGCTTAATTTCATTTCCTCTTTCCCCAGAGTCCCTTTTCTCCGCGTGGCACTGCTTAAATATTGCAGGAGCTCCCTGACGGCTGCAGGGAATCGGAGTCACATGAATTGACAGAGGCTGTCTCCTCTAAGATGCAATGTCGCTGTTTCCATCCCATTCAGCGAGGGCTGCCAGAGGAGGAACAGGGCAGGGGGGCTTGGACAAGAGATAGCAATTCAATCGCCGCTGCTTTCGAAATTCGATGGCAAGGAAGAATTGCCTTAATCTGATTCTGAACCCTTGTCTCTTAAAAAAAAAAAAAAAAAAAATCTAGCTGGTAGCCTGGGAAGCGAAATTGGCGGTTGCTCTCTTCCTTGCATTGAATTGATTCTCGGGTACCATTTCCTGAGAACACCGGTCCGTTACCTTATGGACAGGATGAGCAGGTGACAGCTGACCTTGGAGTATCTCCTCAAGGGAGATCAGGAGAAAAGTTGATTTTTAGTGAAAGGTAGTTTTTTGTTTTGTTTTCTCCCAGCCTGTGTGGCTCAGTGGTTGAGCGTCGACCTATGAACCAGAAGGTCATGGTTCAATTCCTGGTCAGGGCTTAATCCTCAGTATAGGGTCTGAAGGAGGCAGCGAATCAATGATTCTCTTTCATCATTGATGTTTCTCTCTCTCTCTCATTCTCTCTCCCTTTGAAATCAATAAAAATATTTTAAAAGGTAATTTTTTCTAGGCAATCACAGTAGAGAAGAAAGACTTATCAGTAGGATAAGCTGGTCTAAAATGGATGCAGATTGCTCAGCGGCTATACCTTCTGTAGCTTTTACCCCCACCTCTCAGGTAAAATTTCAAAGCTCATTAAAAACCCCAATTATCTTCCTCTTTGAAATGCTTGCTACGCATGGCGCATGGCGACACGACCAGCTTTCCATTTGAAAAGGTACCTTTGAATCTTCACTTCCTGGGTTTCGTGTCAAAATTCAGTCTCTAGTCAAGTCTTGGTCGGGGAGAAGGGAACGTAGCAGTTACCAGAAAGAAAAGAATTTCCTTCCATGTCCCTGATCACAACAATCCTTTCATTCAGCCTCCAAACACTGTACGCATTTGTCATTCATACCAATTTATGGAGAAGTGAAAACGATGATACTGAGTGGCTAAATAATTAGTCATAAATGAATTGAAATGCAAATCAGAAGGTAAGGCAATTAAGGGCAGAATGTAGTCTCATTCCAACTTCTCTCTGTACAGACTCATCCTTTCTTTGATGGGAACGAACACACTCAGGCGTGGCATTTTAAGAAAAGTAGTGCCGCCCTAACCGGTGTGGCTCAGTGGATAGAGCGCCGGCCTGCGGACTCAAGGGTCCCGGGTTCGATTCCGGTCAAGGGCATGTGCTTTGGTTGCGGGCACATCCTCAGTGGAAGGCAGCTGATCAGTGTTTCTCTCTCATCGATGTTTCTAACTCTCTGTCCCTCTCCCTTCCTCTCTGTAAAAAATCAGTAAAACATATTTTTTTAAAAAGAAAAGTAGTGTCCTTGAGTTACAGGGATGTAAGAGACGGATGAAGCTGACCAGCTAGCCAATGATGACATCGCTAATTTGCCAAGCATTTACCTACATGAACCCCGTGATTCCTCATGGCGTTCCACGGACACCCTTGCTATATATTCATGGGGAGCTCATGCAGGTGAGACACAGAGAGGTGAAGATACTTGCTCAAAGCCACATAGCAAGTCAACGAGAAAGACAGAAAGACCAGTTCCACCAGTCACGCTCAGTCCTCCGCACCAGGTGGCCTCTTTTATTTCACTTTACTTCCTCTGATTAAAAAAGAAAGAAAAGATAAAGAAAGAAAAGATAAAGAAAAAAAAGCCTTGGCCGGTGTGGCTGGGTTAGTTGGAATCTCACCAAAATGGCAGTGGGGCCCATTCCCAGTCAGGAGGGTTCAGGTTGATTTCTCTCTCTCTCTCTCTCTCTCTCTCTCTCTCTCTCTCTCTCTCCTTTCTCTTCTCCCCTCCCTCCTTCTTTCCCTCCCTCCCTCTCTCTAAAATCAATTTTTAAAAAGCTTTTACAAAGAAAGAAAGAGAGGAAGAAAAAGAAAAAGGGGGAAAAAAAAGACTCAAGGTCCACTTGGGACATGGAACTAGCACAGTTAGAAACAAAATAAACAGCCGAAACCGGTGTGGCTCAGTGGATAGAGCGTCGGCCTGCGGACTGAAGGGTCCCAGGTTCGATCCCCGTCAGGGGCATGTACTGTGGTTGTGGGCACATCCCCAGTGGGGGGTGTGCAGGAGGCAGCTGATCGATGCTTCTCTCTCATCCATGTTTCTGACTTTCTATCCCTCTCTCTTCCTCTCTGTAATAAAATATATTAAGAAAGAAAAGAAACAAAAGAAACAGAAAGCTCTCCAGTCGCCCAGGTCCTGCCCCAGGTGGCCACGGGAGGGATGTGTAAATAGCAGAGATTCCATCTCCGGGGCCACTGTCCCTGTGCCCTGTGGGGACTCAATAAATGGCTTAGTGTGTGTTTGTAACAGGTGTCCTAGAGAAGCTAACATTCCTTTCTTAATATTCTCCTGTCCTACCGCCCAGGTGACTCCATTGTTATTCTGAGCTTTGGTTGTTTGCAAAACCATTGGCCATAAAAGTCTTCGTCTAGGGCAGTGTCAGGCAAACTCATTCGCCAACAGAGCCAAATAGCAATAGTGCCAAATTTCAACGACTGACATTTCTTTGGAGAGCCACATTGTTTAAACGTAAACTTCTACCACCACTTCTTCAAAGTAGATTTGCCCAGGTCCGTAGTATTTTGTGGAAGAGCCACACTCAAGGGGCCGAAGAGCCGCCTGTGGCTCGCGAGCCGCAGTTTGCTGACCACGGGCCTAGGACTGCTCAGTTTGGTAGGGCATTGACCAACTAATACACTAGGATTTGCTGGTTTGATCTCCTGTTAGGGCATATATAAGACTCAACCAATGAAAGCATAAGTAAATGGAACAACAAGTCGATGTTCTCTCTCTCACTCTCTCTCATTCTCCTCCTCCCTCCCTCCCTCTCTCTCTAAAATCAATAAATAGATTTTTAAAAATATTTTTAATTAAGTCTTAGTCTAAGATGGGACTTACCAAAGTCTTTGGAAAAGAGTCATCTATTTTTTTATTTACAGTATTGTGAAAGATTATTTTAGGATTTAAGTATTTGTTGACATTTTTCTCACCCATGCATATAAGCATAATATTTCGGGGAAAGGCCTGAATAAAACCAGCTTCTCTTAGCTTCTCATTCAGACTTTCTTGTATAACTCGGGTGGCATTCTGTTCCTGTCAAATCTCTGATCATGAATTTCTCTTTAACAACTTCCTGCTTTGTGTGTGTGTGTGTGTGTGTGTGTGTGTGTGTGTGTCTTTTATAATGTTGCCTGTACAAATGTCAAATTGACATTTCCTTTCAAAACTTCAGTCTGGTCTTTCCCTTCTTCTTCTTCCTTTTCTCTCCTGTTACTAATAAGATGGTGATACCGATTTGCTTGATTTGAGCTATTTATATCTCCAGGCCTCTGTTGAATATCAAGTCGGCTTTGGCATTCTTTTCCTGCTTGTACGATGCCCAAATTAAGTTAAGGAACAATTTGTAAGAAAGCTGGTCTGTGCTTCTTCATATTCTCCTGGTATCCCCAGTCCTGGACAGAGTCTGTTTAGTGTTGAGACTTGATGGAACTAGCTAAGCTCCTAGTTTATGTTGAGGTTGACTCAAACAGGTGCGTTCCAGAATAACTCTTTTCTAAGGCTGGATGGTGGATGGCAGTAAGGGAGGGAGAATCAAAGCCGCCCGGTGGTAAGCATAAATGCACAAAAGTTATTGACAAGGGGGCTGAAACCGGTTTGGCTCAGTGGATAGAGTGTCGGCCTGCAGACTGAAGGGTCCCAGGTTCGATTCTGGTCAAAGGCATGTACCTTGGTTGCGGGCTCATTCCCAGTAGGGGGTGTGCAGGAGGCAGCTGGTCAATGTTTCTCTCTCATCGATGTTTCTAACTCTCTATCCCTCTCTTTTCCTCTCTGTAAAAAAACATATCAATAAAATATATATATATATATATATATATATATATATATATATATATATATATTTTAAAGTAATATCTGTTAGTGAAAACTTTAGGGGGACCCCCTCCCCAGTGATTCTTTTGCCCCAAAGGTCTAACTCACCTCCAATTCAAATTCTCTGCCCAGAGTGTTGGAAGTCAAGGACACGTGTTCACTGCTTCTCTGGAATTCCCTGCTCTCTCCACCGATGATAGGCCTGGCTGAGCCAGTAAATTACATCTCTGCTTCTCACAAATCAACGGGAATTAGGAGCGGAGCAGGAGGCTCTGGGCCTCCAGGAGAGTGTAATTGCGTCGGAAACCTGAACCCCCACGAATATGCTTAGCGAGTCAGGAAACTGCTAGCTACGTGTTTTGTTTTGTTTTGTTTTTACTCCTTGTAAAACATCTCAAGGTGACTTTGAACTCTTTTTTTTTTAAGTATGATACACTTGCCGAAGCCGGTTTGGCTCAGTGGGCAGAGCATCAGCCTGCAGACTGAGGGGTCCCGGGTTCGATTCCGGTCAAGGGCATGTACCTTGGTTGCGGGCACATCCCCAGTGGGAACTGTGCAGGAGGCAGCTGATGGATGTTTCTAACTTTCCATCCCTCTCCCTTTCTCTCTGTAAAAAATCAATAAAATATATATATTTTTTTAAATAAATAGCCGAGACCGGTTTGGTTCAGTGGATAGAGTGTCGGCCTGTGGACTGGAAGGTCCCAGGTTTGATTCCGGTCAAGGGCATGTACGTTGGTTGTGGGCACATCCCCAGTAGGGGTGGTGCAAGAGGCAGCTGATCGATGATTCTCTCTTATCGATGTTTCTAAACTCTCTATCCCTCTCTCTTCCTCTCTCTCTCTAAAAAAAATAAATAAATAAAATAAAATAAAATAAAATATATATTTTTTAAAAAATAAATAAATAAAAATAAAAGTATGATACACTTTACGACAGACCACCTCCAAGTCCGTGTGTCCTCAATGGCACATACCATCAATGAGGTCCCCCCTCACCCCAAAATATTGTTCTGTGAACCCCCTATCTGCTCAGGCCCCGCATAAGGAGGCCCGGAGACAAATATTTGACTTCTTCATAATGTTTGTCCAACACGCCCCACCTTGTCTGAGGAGAGCTTGCCCCGCTCGGTGGAATGACTTCCGAACAATGAGCCATTCATTTGCGCTGCAAGGAGAGAATTGCCGGTTCTGTCAAAGCAGCTTTTTTAAAGCAAGACATTCCCCTCTGGGGAGCCAGGGAGGCTAGGAACAGGTGAGGGGGGAAGGAAACTGGATCTCGATGAATTCAACCTGGCCCACCCAGGACCCAAAAGCTAGTTCTCCATGGAGTTCTCTAAACGGGTCACCTATTCCCCGTCTTTAATGAATGGTCATCCCAGCCCGGCTGGTGTGGCTCAGTGGTGGAGCATCGACCTATGAACCAGGAGGTCACGGCTCCATTCCGTGGGACAGGGCACATGCCCTGTGTTGTGGGCTGGAGCCATCCCCAGTAGTCATCCTTTTTTTTTAAAAAAAAAAAAATCAATTTCAGAGAGGAAGGGAGAGGGAGAGAGAGAGAATAATGGATCGGCTGCCTCCTGCACACCCCACACTGGGAATGGAGCCTGCAATCCGGGCATGTGCCCTTGACCGGGAATTGAACCTGGGACCTGTCAGTCCACAGGCCGATGCTCTGTCCACTGAGCAAACCGGCTGGGGCATGTCCTTTGCCCGTTTTACAAATGAATGACTGCAGGAAAAGGACGAAATTCTCAGGAGAGGGCCCCGGCTCGGCTGTGCATACATTCTTCCTGTCAACACCTTTCTGGTTGGAGAGAAATGAGAAAGACACACTTGTGTTTCACTCTCGCGCTTGGTAAGATCAAGAAGGACTCTCACTTCCTTTCATTGCTTTCTATAGTTCTTTCCCTCCTCCCCTTTCCTTTCCTTCTTTTCATATATATATATATATATATATATATATATATATATATATTATATATAAATTTTTTACAGAGAAAAAGGGAGAGAGATAGAGAGCTAGAAACATCGATGAGAGAGAAACATCGATCAGCTGCCTCCTGCACACTCCCTACCAGGGATGTGCCCGCAACCAAGGTACATGCCCCTGGCGGGAATTGAACCTGGGACCCTTGAGTCCGCAGGCCGATGCTCTATCCGCTGAACCAAACCGGTCAGGGCATGCTGCTGTCTTTCCATATACCCTTCCATCCGGCATCCTAGTGAGCAGTAACACTCATAAACTCTCCGGGGAGGTAGGTATTAGTAACTCTGTTTTTATTTTATTTAGTTTCTAAAATCTATATTTATTTTGGAGAGGAAAGAAAAGGGAGAGAGAGAGAGAGAGAGAGAGAGAGAGAGAGAGAGAGAGAGAGAGAGAGAGAGAGAGAGAGAGAAACATCGATGATCAAAGAGAATCATCCATCAGCTGCCTCCTGCACGCCCCCAACTGGGGATCAAGCTCGCAACCCGGGCCTGTGCCCTGACCGGGAATTGAACCGTGACCTCCTGGTTCCTAGGTTGATGCTCAACCCCTGAGCCGCACCGGCCAGGCACTAACTCTGTTTTTAACAGCAGGAAACCAACACCCAACCAAATGATGGCAGTGGACCATACCGCGAGGGAACCGAGCGCAGCTGGTCAGGATGATCACCGACGTGCAGCTCGCCGTCCTTGCCAACATGCTGGGCGTGTCGCTCTTCTCTTCCTGCTTGTCGTTCTCCATCACTACGTGGCCGTCAACAACCCCAAGAAGCAGGAGTGAACGTGGCGCTTTCTCTGCCCCAGGGTTCCAGGACATGGTCTGAGGCAAGATGGACGGTGTGAGGGGCCTTTACACTTCATCCCTTCTACCAATCACAGCATATAAAGCAACTACACCTGGATTTTTCCAAACAACTTTTATTTCCTCCAAGCCTTCTTTAAAAAGCCCTATGGAACAAGAAGCTGCCGCTAAACAGAGCCCAGTAAAGGGGCTGCTTTCTTTTCTACTCTCTCCCCCCCGACATAAAAATGTAGATTTTTGTGGTAAAAAAACAAACAAATGATGCCAGCGATTGAGCAACTGGGGACGTTCCCAGCCAAGTTAGAATTCCCATTTATGTTGTGGTGAATGAAGAAAAGAAAAAAAAGATACAGGAACGCATACTTTTATCTGGTTTTCTTTAGGCAGATCCCAAACGATGGCCAACAGACAGAGGCTTAAATAAATTCAGCGGTGTCGCCTCGGGACAGAACATACCGGGAACGAATAATAGAAAAACAGAACCCTCGCGACACTTCATAGCTCCGGCAAGTTTGTGGGTTTGGGTTAACCGAGTCCGGAATTCCAGAACTCAAGTTTCCCGAGTGTGGCGGGCCAGGGAAAAGGTCTGTCGGCTGGAGGGGAAACCTTCCATGTCAGCACTTGTGTTCAGTTGTCCTCAACATCTCACCCCACTTGCAGGCCGCTTCCTCTACATTCGGGGGTCTCTTCCTTGGGAACCTTTATCCTGGTCCAGTCTCCTCCGCTTATAGAGAAGGAATCTGAGCCCACATGACTCAGTTTCCCCTCTCTCTCCCTCTCCAAGACTCCATTCGGGGCCTCTGTCAAGCCCCTGTCCCCAACATGACTCGGACGTCAGAAAGGAAGCAGTGATCCGAGGCCAGTTTAACTCAGCAGTAGAGCGTCGGCCTGCGGACTGAAGGGTCCCGGGTTCGATTCCGGTCAAGGGCATGTACATTGGTTGCGGGCACATCCCCGGTAGGGGGTGTGCAAGAGGCAGCTGGTTGATGTTTCTCTCTCATCGACGTTTCTAGCTCTCTATCCCTCTCCCTTCCTCTCTGTAAAAAATCAATAAAATATATTTTTTTAAAAAACAAAGAAAGAAAGAAAGGAAGGAAGGAAGGAAGGAAGGAAGGAAGGAAGGAAGGAAGGAAGGAAGGAAGGAAGGAAGGAAGCAGTGAGCCCAATGGGCCCCCTATGTTTGCCGGCTTTGGGGGGTGGGGGATGGAGGGTGGGGGGTGGGGGATGGGGGTGGGGAGGGGAGGCCAGAGGCAGAGCCGCCACAGCGGGTCTTTTATCGGAAGCCCCGACAGTCTGGGAACCGCAGGGACAGCATCGTTTTGCACGTGGCAGCTGCCGCCCGCCCGGGGCCGCCTGCTGATAAATGAATGATGGGCTCTGGGGTCTTTTCTTACACTAAAGCATTCAGGGCATATGGCTCAGGCCTGCTCTCTCCCGTCTTCCGGCCAGTGGGGACGTTCATCTGTTCCCCGAGCCATAAAAGAAGGAGGAGGAGGAGGAGGAGGAGGAGGAGGAGGAAGAGGAGGAGGAGGAGGAGGGGGGGGAGGAGGAGGAGGAGGAGGAGGGGGGGGGAGGGGGAGGAGGAGGAGGATATTTCCTCTCTGTGAAATATCAATAAAAATATATTTTTAAAAATAAATAATTAATTTAAAAAGATCTCATTTAAAAAAATAAATAAAATAATTAAAAAGAACTGTAGTGGTCTCACCAGATAAGCAAACACAATGGAGAGGTAGCTTAGCACAATGGCAGCCACCGAGTGACTGGTCATCAACATGCTCTATTATTTTTTATTTTTTAATATATCTTATTGATTTTTTACAGAGAGGGAGAAGGATAGAGAGTCAGAAACATCAATGAGAGAGAAACATCCATCAGCTGCCTCCTACACCCCTCCACTGGGGATGTGCCTGCAACCCAGGTACATGCCCTTGACCGGAATCGAACCTGGGACTCTTCAGTCCACAGGCTGACGCTCTATCCACTGAGCCACACCGGTTTCGGCAACCTGTTCTATGATTGCTCTTCACCCACTTTGTGGCACGCTGTCTCCCTGCCCACAGGGCACACAACACGTAGAAAAAGGAGAGGAAACCCTGCTTGCCCCGAGCCTAAGGGAGCAGACGGCTGGTCTCCCGGAATGCACACTCGCAGGGCCCTCGGGCCTTCAATAGCTCAGAGCATTGCTTAAAGCTTTGCACTCGGGGCCAGGGATGGGCAGTGAGACTCGAAATAGCCCACAGCTGGTGGCCGACAGCTGTGGCCACGGCAGCTGCTGGGACCCACGTCATTGCCCCCGACTCCGGCCCCCGGGGATCCCCGACAAATGGCCACAGGAGACTCGAGTTTTTACCCGTCTGGAAGCCAGTGGGAGGTGAGAAGGAGTCAGCCGGAGTCTGTTCCCCAGCCTGGTACCCTGTCTCAGCCGGACCCCAGCTGGGGCTTTTATCCTTTTTTTTTTTTTAATATATATTTTATTGATTTTTTTTTTTTTTACAGAGAGGGATAGAGAGCTAGAAAAATCGATGAGAGAGAAACACCCATCAGCTGCCTCCTGCACACCTCCCACTGGGGATGTGCCCGCAACCAAGGCACATGCCCTTGGCCGGAATTGAACCCGGGACCCTTCAGTCCGCAGGCTGACGCTCTATCCACTGAGCCAAACCAGCCAGGGCTATAGAGACCAGTTTTACGGGTTCTCAACAGAGCTCCACGGTGCTGGGGGGTGGGGTGGGGGGGCGGAGAAGGGGAAGGGGAGAGGCAGGCAGCCTTGAGGCCAGCGGTGGGCCCTCACTCAGCCCTGCTCCCTGGAGCCCTGTGGGCCACGGAAGGAAAAAGCCCGGCGCCACGTCAGGGACCACAGTGGTTTTGCCTCCTGGGTAAACGTGGAGGCGAGATTCCTCAGCGGTGTGTCACTCCCCGCTCTCCGACCACTGTCGCCCAGGGTTTCATAACCGTCCATTCCTGGCCGGTGGCCACATGCAAAGACGGGTTTGTGTTAATAAAATAAAAAAAATAAAAAATAAATCCAGGAGAGCCAAAACCGGTGTGGCTCAGTGGATAGAGCACTGGCCTGCAGACTGAAGGGTCCCAGGTTCGATTCCGATCAGGGGCATGTACCTTGGTGGCGGGCACATCCCCAGTGGGGGGTGTGCAAGAGGCGGCTGATGGATGCTTCCCTCTCATCGATGTTTCTAGCTCTCTATCCCTCTCTCTTCCTCTCTGTAAAAAAACCAATAAAATAGGTTTTGTTTTGTTTTTTTTTTTAAATCCAGGAGAGCAGCACATCCTGACGTCAGCCTTTCCTCCCTCCCCCAGCCCCACCCCCCTTGGGGCTTGCTTGTGGCTGCCTTCCTTCCCCTTGTGGGGACCAAGGACAGACGGTGGGCCTCACATCACGGCGTGTCCGGTGACAGCGCCCGCGGAGCAGGGTGACAGCGTGTCGGGATCGGGAGGAAAAAGCCGTTTCCCTATGACACAGCGCCGTGTCCAACGATGGGAACAGCCACGGGGGGGACAGCACGCTCTCATCGCGACCATCCGTCCGCAGATGGAGAGCTCGGAGCTTCTCGGCTGCAGGGGGAGGCGTGCAGCGACTTCAGCATCCAGAGCTTGGTTCTGCTCAGACGACAAGACGACTGGATGTGCCGAAGCCGGTGTGGCTCAGTGGAGAGAGCCTCGGCCTGCAGACTGAAAGGTTCCAGGTTCGATTCCGGGCAAGGGCATGCGCCTTGGTTGCGGGCGCATTCCCGGTAGGGGGTGTGCAGGAGGCAGCTGATGGATGTTTCTCTCTCATTGATGTTTCTCTCTATCCCTCTCTCTTCCTCTCTGTAAAAAAAATCAATAAAATATATATATATTTTTAAAAGATAAAATGTAAAGTCCTTGGCACGGCCCTGAGAGGCCTGCAGGCCAGAGTCCTTGTTTATTTCAGCAGCCTCCTCTATGTCTCTCTGCCTCAGGGCCTTTGCACGTGTCCTTCCTTCTGCCCAAAAGCGCCCCCTCCCCGCCCCCGCCAGCTCTGGGCTTAGCACTCCCTGCTCACTCCTCAGTTCTTACGATTAAACCTTCCCCAGAGAAGGCAGGCTAGCCTGCGGCATCCCGATAGCAAACTCTGGATTTTCACATCCTCCTCTTCGCCATTTTCCTAAAACCTTCATTAACAGAGCCTGCTTCCGGCTGCTGGAATGTTTGCTCAGTGAAGTTCCCAGCGTTCTTGTTTACCGCACCTGCTTTATTGCCCGCTGTGTGGTGAGCCCTTAACTATTTATCCAATGAATGGAATGAAATCATAAAAGCGTGGAACTGATCTTGCTGATACATAGCCGTCTGCAAATTGCTCCTTGTCGATCGGCGAGGAGCCTGCGGAAAATCGAACGCCCGAGGTTAGAGACCTCGGCAGCAATTTTAAAAGTCTTTTCACTAGGAGACATTTGAGAAAAGAAAAGAATACTGGCCCTTCAATGCAGATCGGTTGAGAAGCTCTGCCACCGGTGAGATTGTTAGGAACTGTCATTTGGCTAATCACACGCAGGCATCTCTACGCTGCGGGAGCTCCGAAGCCATTGGCATGGACCACGTGTAAAAGGGAGGCTACACCCGGCAGGTGTTGCTCAGTGAGTGAGCGTTGACCTAGGAACCAGGAGGTCACAGTTCGATTCTCAGTCGGGGCACGTGACGGGGTTGCGAGCTCAGTTCTAAGCAGGGGGCGTGTAGGAGGCAGCCCATCAGTGATATCAGTGACTCTCACTCATCGTTGATGTCTCTATCTCTCCCTCCCTCTCCCTTCCTCACCGAAATCAATCTATCTATCTATCTATCTATCTATCTATCTATCTATATATATATATGTATTTTAAATGTGGGTGAGATTTCAATCAGGAAGGTACTCACAGGGACTTCTAATATGACAGTAATATCTATTATTCAATCTTTTTAAAAAATATATATATTTTTATTGATTTTCCACAGAGAGGAAGGGAGAGGGATAGGGAGCTAGAAACTCTATCAATGAGAGAGATACAATGACCAGCTGCCTCCTGTACACCCCCCCACCGGGGATGTGCCCGCAACCAATGTACATGCCCTTGACCGGAATCGAACCCGGGACCCTTCAGTTCGCAGACCGATGCTCTATCCACTGAGCCAAACCAATTTTGGCTTTTTTTTTTTTAAATGTAAACAGTGGAGGCCATACAGCCACAGCCCCTTATCCATCTCTGGAGTGGGACCCTGGCTCCCTCACCTCCCAGCAAGTTATTTAACTTGGATACGTTACTGAATTCATTTGTGCCTCAGTTTTCCCATCTGTAAATGGGGACAATAACAGGACCCACTTTACAGAGTCCTTGTGAGGGGGTTTAGCAGGGCAATAACAGGCACCGCATTTTGAGACACAATGTGAGTGTCTGATGCTATTATTATTACTTGCCCCGCAGGAGAGAGAGCCACTTTGCACAACATCAGAGAGGATTTGGAGGAAACATGATTCTGATTAAAATAATACCTGGGATATGAAAGGGCACTGAACAGAGATGGATATCAAAGGGCGCCGGGAACAAATAGCCCGCTGGGAAGATGTGGGGGCTGGTGCGCACCGCGGGCAGGCTGAGATCCGGCTCTGACCTCAGATCAAGGAAAACCTTTGCACAGCAGAGCTGGCATGGTCCTGCAAGGTTCCTGCATAGGAAAACTCGCAGATCCAACAGCCGGGCAGAGGTGGGTGGATGGGCGATGAACACATACATTTTTTTAATATATTTTATTGATTTTTTTTTTTTTTTAACAGAGAGGAAGGGAAAGGGATAGAGACTAGAAACATCGATGAGAGAAACATCAACCAGCTGCCTCCGGCACACCCCCTACTGGGGATGTGCCTGCAACCAAGGTACATGCCCTTGACTGAAATCGAACCTGAGACCCTTCAGTCCGCAGGCTGACGCTCTATCCACGGAGCCAAACCGGTTTTGGTGAACATATACATTTTTTTATTCTAATATTCTTCTCCAAGTCAGAGGAGATGCCTCAAATTCTCTCTCATGAGGCCTGCATTTTTAATAATTTTTTTTTTTTTTAGTTGAAGGCTTTCATATAAAATTCAAGCACAACTTATAGGTGACAAGGTAAGCTCCTGGCAGTCATTCACACTTCAGTGTAAATTAAAAATCGAAAGGACGCTTGGATGGCAGCCCTTGGCTTCTGTCGTATGCTAACTAGCACTGGTTTCCTAAGCCTCCTGCAAATCCTGCCCCTGATATCCGGCCACCCGCTGGCCCATACATGTTCATGTACATTATTTTTTCCTTTAAATGTATTTGTACTAGAGGCCCAGTGCACGAAGATTCATGCAAGAGTGGGCCTTCCTTCCTCTGGCTGCTGGCATGGCCTTTGCTTCGCTCTGGCCCAAAGCTGCCTTTCTGCCTTCCCATGCTGCCCAGAGGCCCGGAGCTGCTAGGGCAGTGCAGAACACCTGTGTCGTCGCCATGGCGAAGATGCAAGCATCCTACCCCACCCCCAGTCACTCAGCGCCTGCCTATGCAAAATAACCGGCCATCTTTGTTGGGTTAATTTGCATACTCGCTCCTGATTGGTTGGTGGGCGTCGCGGAGGTATGGTCCGTTTGCATCTTTCTCTTTTATTAGTGTAGATTCATTTTAGAGAGGAAGGGAGGGAAAGAGAGATAGAAACATTAATGATGAGAGAGAACCATTGATGGGCTGCCTCCTACACGCCCCACACTGGGGATCGAGCCCGCCACCTGAGCATGTGCCCTTAACGGGAATCAAATCCTGGACCCTTCAGTCCGCAGGCCAACGCTTTATCCACGGGGCCAAACCAGCTAGGGCCGTGGTCGGCAAACTCATCAGTCCACAGAGCCAACTACCAACAGGACCACGATTGACATTTCTTTGGAGAGCCGCATTTTTTAAACGTAAACTTCTGCGAACGCCGCTGCTTCTAACTAGACTCGCCCAGGCCGTGGTGTTTTATGGAAGAGCCACACTCCAGGGGCCAAAGAGCTGCCTCATGTGGCTCTCGAGCCGCAGTTTGCCGACCACGGGGCTAGGGCATGTGTATAATCTTCAGCGCGTCGCTAAATTCAGGGACCGCCTCTTACACTTTGTAGTCACACGGGAAACTCTTGACGGGTGATGGGGAAATGCGTCTCATGTCCTCTACCGCTCTGTGAAGCGGGAGGTGGGGCTGGGGTGACACTGAGGGCCCCAGGGGACAAAGAGGTTCCCCTTACAGTGACCAGTGACCGGCACAACAGGGGAGCCCCAAACGGGGTCCCCTCTCCAGCGGTGACTCGCAGCCAGGGGGGCAAGGAAGTGGTGGGACCCAGGACTGGGGACCGGTTCTCACGTGTCCCTCCCTGTTTTCACCTCCCAGACCTCGGGGGTGTGGATCAGGCCTCGGAGGAGGACGAGCTGGCGTGCCAATTCGGTTCCCGAGAGCGGGAGGCGTCGCCGGCTGGCTCCCGGCCAGTCCCAATACATGTTGGGACAGCAGTCTCGCCGGGCTCAGGGGAAGTATGGAGCAACGACCATGTCATCCTCCTCCTTCTACGCTTCCCACTGGCTCTTGGATCAGCTTTGTAATCCGCATGGAAGTTTACTTTTTGAAAAATATATATATATATATTTTATTGACTTCCCACAGAGAGGCAGGGAGAGGGACAGAAAGTCAGAAACACCAATGAGAGAGAAGCATCGCCCAGCTGCCTCCTGCACACCTTCCCACTGGGGATGTGCCCGCAACCAAGGCACATGCCCTTGACCGGAATCGAACCTGGGACCCTCCAGTCTGCAGGCCGACGCTCTATCCACTGAGCCACACCGGTTTCAGCCACGGGGTGGGGGTGGGGGAGGATTTTCTTTAAAAGCAAGACCCCTGAGGCTCCCCCCCACCCCCCCCCAAGAAATTCTGAGTCGGCAGACCTGGGGGCGTGGAGAGCCTGGGAGCCTCGAAGCTCTCCCAGGGAGTTTTGATGATCAGCCAGATGTGGGAGCCTTCCCTCCGGCTCACCTCAGCCTCCCTCCCAGTACGTAGGACAGCATTCTTGCCAAGAAGCAGACTCAGCGTTTCCAGAAGCATCCCCTGACTTGCCTCCCCGGAGGTGGGAACTCCACCCAAGTGCCTCCGAAATCCTGTGCTCATCCCCACGCCCCTCTTCGGGCAAATCACGGATTGCAGGCGCCTGCCTAGACGGCTCACTCCCCCCGCTAGACCGAAAGCTCTTTTTTTTTTTTTTAATTTGTGATCACGTAATTTTTTAAAAGATATATTTTATTGATTTTACACAGAGAGGAATTGAGAGGGATAGAGTTTAGAAACATCGATGAGAGAGAAGCACTGATCAGCTGCCTCCTGCACAACCCCCACTAGGGATGTGCCCGCAACCAAGGCACATGCCCCCGACCGGAATAGAACCCGGGACCCTCCAGCCTGCAGGCTGAGGCTCTATCCGCTGAGCCACACCGGTTTCGGCACACAGGCCCTTTGTAGAAAAGCCGCTCAGCTCACGTGCCCGCTGGCTAGCTCAGGCTGTGAGAGCCTCTTAGCACCCGTGATCCAGGGCTCGGAGCCAGCGTGCCATGTGGGCAGAGGGCAGTGCGCTCTGGCGGGCGGGCGGGAAGGCAGGAGTGGGTGTGATTCACGGTCAGAGAATATATTGATATATATTAGAGGCCAGGTGCATGAATGTGTGCATGGGTGAGGTCCGGCCAGCCTGGCCAGGGGGAGGGGACATGGGCGGATGGCCGGCCTGCCTACTGGTCGCACTCCTGGTGGAGGGGACCATTCTCATATTAGCCTTTTATTCTATAGGATAGACACGGAGTGGCCAGAAGATGACGCGCTCAGAGATCATCATAACCTGGCCGCTCCGTGCAAATGGCAGCCACCTCCCAAGACTTTCCCTAAAGGGGACTGTGGCCATGAACGTGGGTCACCATCGCCTGAGAATTGGGAAGACTCTTTCAAGACCGCTGTGGGATGAGTGCAGAGGGGGCCCGTGAGCAAAATTGGTCTCAGAGAGGAAGGGTGAAGGGGAAGGGGGAAGGAGAGAGAGAGCTAGAAACATCCACGATGAGAGAGAGTCATGGATCGGCTGCCTCCTGCACACCCCACACTGGGGATGGAGCCCGCCACCCGGGCCTGTGCCCTGACCGGGAATCGAACCGTGACCTCCTGGTTCCTAGGTCGACGTTCACCACTGAGCCACGCCGGCCGGGCGTATCTTGGTCTCCTGATCTCCGGAGTAAACGCTGTGTCGAGGGAAGCCCAAGGAAACTCCCTCTTGTGCCACTCCTGCCCTGAGGAGCCAAGATAGTGAGTCAACAACAGCAGCGTGTCCGGCGGAGCGGGGGAGGGAGGAGAGCAATCCGTACAAAGGAATCACAAACGTCACCCGGAATCCAAAAGCGTGCGGGGCTGGCGGTGCCCGCTGTGACTCCACGAACTCCCCGGTCTGCACCTTGCAGAGTCGGGCAGATCTGGGAGGTTCCCTCACCTAACTGACCTCTGCCAGCCCTCGCCCACCTGCAGCTGCCATGCCAGAGGCGGTGTCTGTGCTGGAGCAGCTGGACATACCCTCAGGCCCCTCCCCGCCGCAGAGAAGATAAGAGCAGCTGATCCATCTGGAACCTACGATGTGATGACATGCGCATTGACAGTCTCTCTCGCTCCAGGGCTGCGCTCACGTTCCCGGTTGTGGCCTCCTGTGGCCCCGAGCCCCGGGCTGGCTGGGAAGGGATGATGTCATGCTAACTGGAACCGCTGAGCCAGAAGTGAGGAGTCACCAGTGCAGCGGGGACCTTCCGCCAGACACGGGCATTCCTGTGCCCGGAGCAGCGCCCTGTGAAGCCTCCGGGGATCTGCCATGTCAGCAACACCGTCAGGGACCCGGCTGTCGGGGGCACGCCGAGGCACCCCCCAAAGGAAAGGACACATTGCCAGACCCGCATGGCTCAGGGCTTGAGCATCGGCCTAGGAGCCAGGAGGTCACGGTTCGATTCCCGGTCAGGACACGTGCCCGGGTTGCAAGCTTGATCCCCAGTGTGGGGCGTGCAGGAGGCAGCAGATACATGATTCTGTCTCATCACTGATATGTGTGTGTGTGTGTGTCCCTCTCTCTTTCTCTTTGAAATTAAAATAAATAAATAAATAAGGGACACATTATCGGATCTTGCACTTCCCACCACAAAGAAGCAAATTTGGCCAAAACCAGGTTGGCTCAGTGGATAGAGCGTCGGCCTGTGGACTGAAGGGTCCCAGGTTTGATTCTGGTTGCAGGCACATTCCCAGTGGGGGGTGGGCAGGAGGCAGCTGATCAATGATTCTCTCTCACCGATGTTTCTAACTCTCTATACCTCTCTCTTATGCATTGTTCCCGGTCGTGGCTCCCTGTGGCCCCGAGTCCTGGGACCCTTCAGTCCGAAGGTTGACGCTCCATCCACTGAGCCAAACTGGTTTCGGCCCTTCTCATCCTTAAAGGCCCAATGCAAATATTCATTCTCAAAAAAAAAAAAGAAAGAAAAAGAATTCTCTGGAGCTTTCTCCTGGCAGAATTAATCATCCTCTCTTCTGTCTCTTCACTTTCTGGGAAAGTATTCGTCATGGTTCCCTCCTAAGAGACGGAGACATGGAAGATGCCTCATCCATCCTTGGCTTCCCAGCCCAATGCCAGGTGCTCTGTATCCGTCGCTTGAATTAGATTTGAGTCGAAATAGCTTCAGGCTGCCCCACTCTCATCCAGTGCCCTTTATACCGTCCCAAGGCAAAGGCTTGCATAGCTCAATGGACAGGACCATGACCATAGCATGGGCTAATCTCCCAATTCCCTACCAGCCGACTCAGCTACCTGTTCAAAGTACCCATGGAAATTCATTCCTTGGGGTATTAAACGCGTTCATTTATAAATAATTGGAACCACATTTTTATCTAATGCATTTACAGTCCGGTTACATGACAGAGGATCTAAGTCGAGTGAAGTGCCCTCACTGGTTTGGCTCAATGGATAGAGTGTCGGCCTGTGGACTAAAGGGTCCCGGGTTCGATTCCCAGTCAGGGGCCCATGCCCAGGTGGCGGGCTCAATCCCCAGTAGGGGACGCACAGAAGGCAGTCCATCCATGATTCTCTCTCCTCATGGATGTGTGTGTGTGTCTCTCTCTCTCCCTCTCCCTTCCTCTCAGAAGTCAATAGAAATGTGTTTTAAAAATAACACAAAAGGGAACAAAGATCATCCTCCCCCCCCCCCCCCCCCCCATTTCAGAGTCATCGCCAAGAAGACATGAGCTCATGGATGCAGAATCTCAGGGCAGGACCTGGCACGTCACAGTGGGTGCAACGTCAGCCTGAGCTGCCGTGATCGTGACCTGGGATGTGCCCTGGGTCTGAGCCTCACCCTCCCCCGCAGCTCCCTGGAGCCGCACGCCAGTGAGGATTTAAAAATATATATATATTTTATTGATATTTTACAGAGAGGAAGAGAGAGGAATAGAGAGTTAGCAACATCAATGAGAGAGAAACATCCACCAGCTGCCTCCTGCACACCCCCTACCGGGGATGTGCCCGCAACCAAGGTACGTGCCCTTGACCGGAATCAAACCCAGGACCCTTCAGTCCGCAGGCCGACGCTCTATCCACTGAGCCACACCGGTTTGGGCCAGCGAGGATGTTTTTCAGGGGCTGGAACATGGGAAGGCTCTGGCTCCCGGGCCCACCTCCTCCCCCATCTCTCAGGCTCTATCCCGCGAGGTTCGTCCTGGACCAGGGCCCAGGCCCCCCCCCCCCCCCCCCCCCCCCCCGCTCCAAGACTTGCTGGCCAATTGGGCTGGAATGTCCCTTTTCACCTCTGGTCTCCAGCTGGGAGGGAAAGCAGAGATTTACGTGTCTGCGTTTCTCTGATGACGAAGAGCAGGGGACAGGGCAGGAGGGAGAAGCAGCCGCCGCCAGGCAACGCGGGAGCTCGCTCAGCTGAGCAGCGAGCCAGCAACTCGGAGTCATGAACTCGAACTTCTGCTACTTGGCCGAAGGCGCTCTGGCCGGCGTCCGCTGCCTTTTTAACATGAGCTATTATACCTCTAGCCCTGACCGGTGTGGCTCAATGGATAGTGTTGGCCTACGGACTGAAAGGTCCCAGGTTCGATTCCGGTCAAGGGCATGTACCTTGGTGGCGGGCACATCCCCAGTAGTGGGTGTGCAGGAAGCAGCTGATCGATGTTTCTAATTCTCTATCCCTCTCCCTTCCTCTCCGTAACAAACCAATAAAATATATTTTTCTAAAATAAAATAAGCTACCTCTGAGATTATTTTTTTTTTTAAAAGAGACATTAAAGAGCCCAGCATGGCTCAGTGGTGGAGCATCGACCTATGAACCCGGAGGTCAGGGTTCGATTCCCATTTCAGGGCCCATGCCTGGGTTCCGGGCTGGATCCCCAGTGAGGGGCGTGCAGGAGGCAGCCAATCCATGATTCTCTCTCATCATGGATGTTATTCTCTCTCTCCTTCTTCCTTCCTTTCTGATATCAATACAATTTTTTTTTAAATCAAAAAAGGAGATACTGAACTAACCGATTTGACTCAGTGGACAGAGTATCATCAGCCTGCGGACTCAAGGGTCCCAGGTTCGATTCCGGTCAAGGGCATATAGCTTGGTGGCGGGCACCTCCCCAGTGGGGAGTGTATAGGAGGCAGCTGATCCATAATTCTCTCTCATCGATGTTTCCAACTCTCTATCCCTCTCTCTTCTTCTCTGTAAAAAAAACAATGCACCTACCTAGATAGTTTAAAAAATGTCCATCGTTGTTCATTAAAAAATGCTCTCCAAAGAAATGTCCATCGTTGTTCTATTGATATTTAGCTCTGCGGACTCATGAGTTTGCCGACCACAGCCCTGGGCATATCGGCACCCCGTTTCTAGGCTCTGGACGTGGCTAAGGAGCAGCAAGCAGAGGCGCCCTGGTCTTGGAGCTCGGTGGACACATCCATCGGTTCAACAAGGCATTGTTCGCTGGAGAGCAACCTTACTGTCCTCCCTGCATCCACCTCCTCTGGCCCTGTGACTCCAGACGGCCGCTGAGCAGAGCCGGGTCTCGTTTGTTTATTGGTAACTAGATCACAGGGCCACTGACAAGATTAGGTGCCATCAAATACTTCCTTTAGATAGGAGCTGGTCTATAAATATGTACTGGCTCTTGCAGAACGTGGCTGGTCGGGATTTCTGTTGTATGAAGAGTGGGGAGAGGGGGGAGACAAGGTCCCGGGTTCTTGGAGATGAGATTGTCTAGTTGAATTAGCGTTTCTATTTCAAGAGTAGCCCTACCTGGGACTGGCTCCCTCTGTAACATGTGCTCTTTTTAAAAATATATATACATATTTTATTGATTTTTTTTTTTTTTACAGAGAGAGATAGAGAGTTAGAAACATCGATGAGAGAGAATCATCCATCAGCTGCCTCTTGCACAACCCCTACTGGGGATGTGCCCACCACCAAGGTACATGCCCTTGACCGGAATCGAACCTGGGAGCCTTCAGTCCGCAGGCCGACGCTCTATCCACTGAGCCACACCGGTGTCGGCTGCTTCCCAGTCCTTTCCCACCAGGACTGGGACACCCTCCCGCCCTCCCTCCCTCTCACTTCCCCCCAGTTTGGCCTCCTAGGGGAGAGGTCTGTGTTTGAGGACCGTCTTCCCTCCCCATGTCCCATCGCCTGCCCGCCCTGAGCAGTCAGGGATACAGTGACAACCTACACCCCGATGGAGACAGCAGGAGGAGCCTGACAAAGAGGGAGGAGAAAGAAGAGATTGTGTCCACACAGGACACGAAGCCCCATTCAGGGACACAATCTCCCATCAACACAACGAAAGGCGAGCTGGGGCCCCGGGGAGACGGACAGAGGGCTGAAAGGTGGTGAGAGGGCTGAGGCTCTGGCTTCCCACGCGGCCTGCCCACCGACTCCCAGCATCGGCCCTGCCACCACCAGCCCCACCCGGGCCGTGGGACCCCACCCGGCTCTCAGCTTCGGCCGCCCTGCCAGCGGGCTTCCTCCCTGCCCCGCTCACAAAGCTTCCCTCTCAGGCCCGCAGCGGGACCGGGCTTGGCCACGGGAAGAATCCTCTGGCAGAAAAGCGCTGTCTGAGTCAGCGGCAGGAATAGTTAACCCTCCTGCTGTCCCGGTTCAGTGGCCAAAAGGCTGTGAGCCGGAAGCACTTGGCTGCGGCAGGGGAGGAGGGGGAGGGGATACCTGGGCAGGCAAGTGGGGCCTGGGCCACTAGGATCCCTAACCGGGCCAGGGGGGCCCTCCCCGGCTCACTCACAGGCTCAATGGGCCCCAGGATTGTTCTGGGGGGCAGAGAGCAGGCCCTCATTTCCCTAGCCCAGTGGTCAGCAAACTCCTGAGTCCACAGAGCCAAATAGCAGCAGGACAATGGCTAAAATTTCTTTGGAGAGCCACATTTTTTATTTTTTATTTTTTTAATGTATTTTATTGATTTTTTTACAGAGAGGAAGGGAGAGGGATAGAGAGACAAAAACATCGATGAGAGAAACATCCATCAGCTGCCTCCTGCACACCCCCCACCGGGGATGTGCCCACAACCAAGGTACATGCCCTTGACTGGAATTGAACCTGGGACCTTTCAGTCCGCAGGCCGACGCTCTAGCCACTGAGCCAAACCGGTTTCGGTGAGTGCACGCTTTTTTTTTTTGTTTGTTTGTTTGTTTATTTGTTTCAGAAAGGAAGGGAGAGGGACAAAGAGATAGAAACATTCATGATGAGAGAGAATCATCAATCAGCTGCCTCCTACACGCCCCCCCCCCCACTGGACATCAAGTCCGAAACCCACACATGTGCCCTTGGCCGGAATCAAACCTGGGACCCTTCTGTCTGCAGGCCGATGCTCTATCCACTGAGCCACACCGGCTAGGATGTTAAGTGCACCCTTGGAAGAGGCCTCGTCCAAAGTCTGGAATGAGGAAGCTGTTTCGAGATTTTACAGAAGTGAAACTGAGCGAGTTAGTTAGTATCTTTGAATCACTAAATTAACAGGAACACATGATCTGGGACCCACCACCTGGACAATTAGAATAATGGTGCTGTCCAGATTCCAGTACCACTGAGTCAACAGGAATGCACCATCTGTGGCTATGAGGCCATTTAGGATAATGGAACTGTCTTAGGTCCCAGGAATGTGCTTTGATGACCAGTGAGATCACAATGGAGTATTGGGAGAGCATACGTAAGTCCAGAAAATCAAAATAACTCTTAAATGAGTACAGAACCCAAAGCAGCAAGGTTAAAATATTAAACAGCAATTTTTACACAAGTGTGGTTGCTACTATACTTCATTACCATCTTCTCAATGGGAAAAACAATTTCTCAAAAAAAAAAAAATGGTCATGGGAAAACCAGACATCCACATGGAAAAGAATGAAAAGGACCCTTACCTCACACCATTTAGAAAAATGAACGCACCATGGTTTAAAAACATAAACCATGTGGTATATAAATATTGTGACATATTTGTGCATTTCAAGATGGTTTAAAACTCAACATGGTTTTAAACATAAAAACTATAACACTCCCAGAAGAAAACACAGGGGGAAAGTTTGTGGCATTGAGTTTGCAATTGGATTTCCTCGCTACACCACCGAAAGCACCAGCAACAAAACCAACAGTAGGCAAAGGAGACATCAGCCTTAACCATGTTCGTTCATCCAGGAATGCAGTCAACAGATTAAAAAGACAACCTATGTCACAGGAGAAAATATCTGATAAGAGGTTAATACCCAGAATCTATAAAGAACTTCTATAACTCAACAACAAAGAATCAATTAACCCGATGAAAACCCCACCAGCAATGCCCGAGGATTATACCAACATCCTCATGAATGCTCGTTATTTTCAGAGGGGTAAGTGTGTGTGTGTGTGTGTGTGTGTGTGTGTGTATAGTGGCCATCCTCATGGGTGTGACGTGGATCTCTTTGTGGTTTTGATTTCCGTTTCTCTGGTAATTCACGACAATGAACATCTTTTTTAGATGCTTGTGTGCATCTCCTCTTTGGAGAAATGTCTACTCAAGTCCTATGCCAGGGGAAGGCCCCTCGGCCATCGCCCCCCCTGCCTCCGCGGCTGCCCTCCCTACCTCTCTCTGGGCGTCTGCTCCTACCTCCACGGGGGCTCTGGGGGTGAGGCCACTGCTTCCCGGGCTCCCAGTGGAGAAGCCGGGCCCGGGGCTCTGGGAGGGGCAGAGCCTGGGCAGTGGGAGCCTCCTCCGGGGTGGGCAGGGCCTCCGGGCGAGTGGGCCACCCGCAGGCCACCAGGGAGCCGCCGGGGCCCTGGGAGAGCCTGGTCAGGCCCTTGGGGTCTGCAGGCCCCTCATAGAGCAACTTCCGGGAGAACCACTTCCGGGCGAGGAGGGGCTGGAAGGGGGGGCGTCTCTAGGTGTGTTCTGTCAACCAAGGCCAAAGCAAGAGACTCATCGGGGAGATGGGCCCACCTGCCCCCCCTGGCCTGCCGGCCCCCAGGCCAGGCCGGGCCGGGCGAATATCTCTTCCAAAGGCTCACCCTCAGGCACAACCTGCAGCCCAGAGGCCTGAGGGGGCCCTGTGCACCCCGGGGTGTCTGGCTTCTAACCACTGGGCCGCCTTCTCATCACCCCGGAGCCCTGGACCAAATGGGAACAATAAAGTTTTTTGCAACAACAACAACAAATGGCTACGATGGGTAGGTACATTCCTTGCTATGTGTTTTGACCATCGCAATTTGAAAAACAACATTTAAAGCCCTGCCCAGAAAAAAATATTTTACCATCTTAACCACTTTATGGGTACAGTTCCTTATGTGGGTAACAATCCTTGACACACAGAGAAAGAAATTTATAAAAAATATGGATGGCCGAAACCGGTTTGGCTCGGTGGATAGAGCGTCGGCCTGCAGACTGGAGGGTCCCGGGTTCCATTCCGGTCAAGGGCATGTACCTTGGTTGCGGGCACATCCCCAGTAGGGGGTGTGCAGGAGGCAGCTGATCAATGATTCTCTCTCATCGATGTTTCTGGCTCTCTGTCCCTCTCTCTTTCTTTCTGTAAAAAATCAATAAAATATATTTAAAAAATAAAAGATAGATAGATGATAGATAGATAGATAGATAGATAGATAGATAGATAGATAGATAGATAAAAATGCAAAAATCCATTCTCGTGCCGGCCTTACAAAAGCAGGCGACGGCTGGACGTGGCCCCCAGCCTCCCTTTGCCAGAACGTTCCACATGTGACCCAGATTTGGTGACATGGAAAGGCTTTCCTCCAGGACGGAAGACTGTCATCATAGACGTGAGACCATCGTGCGGATGTTAAGACGGGCACCACCTCAGCCCTAGCCGTGTGGCTCGATGGCTAGAGCGTCAGCCTGCGGACTGAAGGGTCAGTCCCAGGTTCGAGGCCAGTCAAGGACACCTGCCCGGGTGGCAGGCTCGGTCCCCGGTGAGGGTCGTGCAGGAGGCAGGCCCAATGGCAGGATCCTCTCTCATCACGGATGCCTCACTCTCTCTCCCTTCCTCTCTGAAATCAGTAAAAACAAAACAAAAGTCGAAACCGGTTTGGCTCGGTGGATAGAGCGTCGGCCTGCGGACTGAAGGGTCCCAAGTTCGATTCCGGTCAAGGCCATGGACCTTGGTTGCGGGCACATCCCCAGTGGGGGGTGTGCAGGAGGCAGCTGATGGATGTTTCTCTCTCATCGATGTTTCTAACTCTCTATCCCTCTCCCTTCCTCTCTGTAAAATATCAATAAAAATATATATTTTTTTAAAAAAACAGCCTCCTGACCCGCAAGTCCTGCCCTGCCTGTCAGCAGCCTTCCCTGAAGGCCCACTGTGGCAGGTAAATGGGAAACTGAGGCCAGGGCTCAGCCGTGGGTGGCTGCGGAGGGCTGGCGTGGACCCACGGCTCCCCCAGCCCCGCCTGCGCAGCTGCTCTGGGGGTCACGGGGCCTTGAAAGGCTCGGCAGGCCAGGTGGCCCGCAGGAATGCGTTGGGTGTTTGCAGAAAAACAACCCCAGATCCAATTTCAAGGCATTTGGTCTGTCTACTCCCTCCCTCCATTCTTCCCTTAGCAGCTGCCGGAACTGGAACCCCTCGGAGGGGCGGTGACCACAGGCACCCCACAGGGCTCCGGGGGGTGGGGGTGGGGGATCAGCCCCACCCGCCCTGCCGTGGGGCCAGGGAGCAGCTTGGGTGGGGAACAAGAGGGACAGAGGAGTCCCCAGGCTCAGGGAGGACCCAGCCTGGGTGGTTCTGACATCAAAGCTCAAAGCTCCACACTGCAAGACCCACCCCGGGAATTCAACCAAGAAGAACAAAAAATAAAGAGGAAACAAGATCAGGTTTCTGCCCACGGGAACCAGAATTTTTGGTAGCCACACCGACCAATGGTCAGAGATACCTATTTGGTTGTTGTTAATTTTCAGCCGAGAATGTTTTTCTGTTGATTTTTTTTAGAGAGAAAGGATGGGAGGGGGAGAGACAGGCAGAGAGAGAAACATCAATGTGGGAGAGACACACCCATCGGCTGCCTCCTGGGGATGGAGCCTGCAATCCAGGTCCATGCCCTTGGCTGAAATGAAACCCGGGACCCTTCCCTCTGTGGGCGGATGCTCTATCAGGAGGCAGCTGATGGATGTTTCTCTCTCATCGATGTTTCGAACTCTCTCTCCCTCCCCCTTCCTCTCTGTAAAGAATCAATAAAATATATATTTATTTATTTTTAATCTCGCCCTCGCTGGTGTGGCTCAGTGGATAGAGCGTTGACCTGCGGATGGAAGGGTCCCAGGTTCGATTCCGGTCAAGGGCATGTACCTTGGTTGCGGGCACATCCCCAGTGGGGGGTGTGCAAGAGGCAGCTGATTGATGATTCTCTCTCATCGATGTTTCTAACTCTCTATCCCTCTCTCTTCCTCTCTGTAAAAAAAAAAAAAAAAAAAAAAAAAAAAAAAAAATCAATAAAATATATTTAAAAAAAATATATATATATATATATATTTTTTTTTTTTCTTAAATCTCCACGTATCCGTGTTCACTGGCGTTCCCTGACAGGTTGGAATCCAGCAGAATCACCCTCGGGCCCCGGGGTGACTGGCCAGGCTCAAGGTCACCAACCAGGGTCAACCACAGGCTGGAAATAGACACTGGCTGCCTGCCACCTCTTTGTCCCGGTGGCTTCCTCCTGCGGTGGTTTTGGCAACGATGACGCGCCCGGGAGCGGAGCGGCCACAGGAGTGAAGGTCAAAGCCCAGCATCCATGCTCAGCCCACGGGCAGGCGGGCTGATCTGCCCAGCAGCCTCCTGTCCCCCTCCGAGCGCTCAGAACAGCATTCCCCCACCTCCATTCCCCCGCGATGCCAGACAGAGGGACGGAGGGTGCCCCGCGGTGCCACGTGGAAGGGCTGGGGGCCCTGACCTCGGGCCTTTCTGCCTGGATGCGCCCCTCGGCTGCCTTCCCCATCACGGCGCTCACCCCAGCTCCTCAGAAGGTCCCCCAAGTCCCCTGGGGGCTCCCATGCCCCGGGAAGGACTTCTGAGGCCGGTCCCCTGCCCAAGCACCCAGGTCCCAGTTGGCAACCGCTCACTGTGTCTGCAAAAGGGGTCACGTTCAGGAACAGGCAGAAGAGAAAACCACATGGCAAAGGCTGTGAGAAAACTCGTGTGTGTGTGTGTGTGTGTGTGCGTGTGTGTGTTTCAGGCCCCGCCCCGCCCTCCCTCTCTGGTTACTAGGGCTCCCTGCTTCACAATGACAACAGTTAATCATTGATGGGGAGCCATACTGCTCCCGTGACCACCCAGGTCTAACACCCCCATCCCGTCCTCCGGGGAGATTACTGCCAGAGCCATGAGGACAGAACGGGCATGGGAGGCAGAGGGTGACCACGGAAGGGACAGGGAGCTGCCTTAGGGCCCCACCAAGGGCTGGGAGGAGTGGGAGGAGCAGGTGGGAGGGCCTGGTCTGCTTACTGCCCCGGTGCTGGCCATCTGGGGCCAGCGGTAAGCGGCTCAGGAAGGGGTACACGTGGTAAGAGTGAATTTCTGGCCGAAACCGGTGAGGCTCAATGGATAGAGCATCAGCCTGCAGACTGAAGGGTCCCAGGTTCGATTCGGGTCAAGGGCATGTACCTTGGTGGCGGGCACATCCCCAGTGGGGGGTGTGCAGGAGGCAGCTGATGGATGATTCTCTCTCATCGATGTTTCTAACATTCTATCCCTCTCCCTTCCTCTCTGTAAAAAATCAACAGAATATATATTTAAAAAGAAGCAGCAGCAGCCAAGGTCAGCGGCGGGAGAAGGCTCTGCTGGTCCGGAGCAGCTGGAAGGCGTCCTGACACCCAGACGGGGCGCAGGAGTTCAAGGCCAGCCCCTTCCATAGCTTCAAAGCAGCTGTGTCCCGTCCCGGGACCCCCTGACCTCTGTGTCTGGCCCAGAGGCAAGGGGCCGGCATCGGCCACCTGGAGCCGCACCAGGAAGTGACAGCAATCACCAGGCACTCGCCCTGACTGGCCCCCTGAAAATAAGACATCCTCCGAAAATAAGACCTACTTACAGGTTTCCTTCTGAGTGAAATATAAGGCATCCCCCCCAAAATAAGGCACCCCTCCCCCTAGGCTAAACATGAGAGATTTGGTCCACTGATTCTGAAAGAAATGGAGTCACAAGAAAAAATTCACCAGGAAACTCAGGAACTGGATTGTGACGATGATGTTCCAGAAGAGGATGACATGATTGTCATTGAATAAACGAGTAAATTCTTGACACTCTAGGATTCACAGTTTGTCTGGTTTACGTTGGCAACTACTGTACTACCGTACCGTCTACAGGGAATAAATTTCCTTTATTTTCATTTAACAATAAATGTGTACCGTATTCTTCTTCGTGGAAAAATAAGACATCCCCTGAAAATAAGACCTAGCGCATCTTTGGGAGCAAAAACTAATATAAGACACTGTCTTATTTTCGGGGAAACAGGGTAGAAGAAAGGCTAAGATGGACACGTTTCTCAGCCCTGACCCTTATGCCCATGACGGCTCTGGAGATCAGACACCCCAGGGGGCCATGATTACAGAAGAACATTTTCCTGCAGACTCCCGGAATGTCTCATGCTGGCCATCAGCAAACAGGGACAGAGCGGGCCTGGCCGGGGCCAGAGGTCAGCGGCTGCCCTCTAGGCCCTGCAGCCCTGCAGACAGACCATAAAGGGGAGCCCAGGGGAGCGGGCCGGACCTCCAGGGACCAGACACACCGGCTGGCCACCGGTCAAACTCCAGAGACACCGGACACCGCGTCTTTGTCCTGCAGACAACAGTTTCGCATGTTTCACGCCGTGTCCCTTTCGCCCGGCTGGGAGGCTGGCTACGGTGAGAAGGGAACGGAGCAAAGGAGAGAAAGTGGGTGAGCGTCCAGTGACGTGTGGGGAGAGGGAGAATGGAGAGAGAAGCTGGGGAGGGCATGGGGGGGAACTGGGGGACAATGGCTCCTGGGCCTGATGGGGAAGGAGGCTGGACAGGCACCCAATCAGCCCCGATTTCCCCTGGGGCCGGCTTATCTCTGCATCTGCCCTCCCACAGCCACCCAGCGCTGGGAGCTCGGTCCGTGTCCCTGTCTCCCTTCCTGATTGCGACGGGTGGCCTGGTTCCTGCAACCCCAGGCGGCCAGCCCTTGACTCATGGCCTCTGCAGAGAAAGAGGCCCTCACCGGTGTGGCTCAGTGGATAGAGCATCAGACTGAAGAGTCCCAAGTTCAATTCCGGTCAAGGGCATGTACCTTGGTTGCAGGCACATCCCCAGTAGGGGTTGTGCAGGAGGGAGCCAATGGATGTTTCTCTCTCATCGATGTTTCTAACTCTCTATTTCTCTCTGTAAAAAATCAATAAAATATATTTATTTAAAAAAAAAAAAAGAGTGCCCAGTCAGCCAAGGCCTGCGTGGCTCAGGGGTTGAGCATCCTCCTATGAACCAGGAGGTCACGGTTCGATTCCAGGTCAGGGCACGTGCCCGTGTTGCATGCTTAATGCCCAGAAGGGGGCGTGCTGGAGGCAACCAATCCATGATTCTCATCATTGATGTTTCTCTCCCTCTCCCTCTTCCTTCCTCTTTGAAATCAATAAAAAATCCTTTTTTTTTTAAGAGTCCACAGTCACCATTTCTCAGCACCAAGAGCTCCCACCGCTGCGCAGAGATGTCATCAGATTTATTAATTAAAGTGAACACCATTCATCCCAGCGCTCCAGGGCCTGATTTAAAAAACAAACAAACAAACAAACAAAAAACCCAGAGCGTTTCAAAAATGATAAAAATAGCATTTCGCAGTCTAGAAATAGCTGAACTTCATTCCTGGTGCTTTGGTCCCCGCCTCCCTGCCTGCCTCCACCCCCACCACCTGGATGCCACCTTGCCCACCGTGCCCACCTGCTGCCCTTGGTGAGTAACAGAACTCCGGCCAGCGAGGGCTAATTGGGTTAATGGAGTGACTACCCAATTGTTCTCTCTCCGTGGCCCAGCCCAGCCCCCTGGCTGCCATCCGACTACCTGCCCCGCATCTGTTCCAGGATCACTCCTTTGCAACAACGGTGTCCATTGTGGCGCGCCTGTGGGACTCTGGGGTTTGAGGCGGACTCTCCCTCCCAAAGGCAGGGAACAGAGGATGCTGCTATTTTGGTTTGTCTCGCCCACAATGGGGCCATTCTCCGGGGCCTGATGGGCATGTGGGAAATCCGAGATGCCCTGGCCAGGAGAGGAGGGAGGGGAGCAGGTGGGGATAACATCCCAACCTCCTCTTCCCAGTTGCCTTGGGTTTACATTTCACTGTAATCGGTTTCAGATGGAACGGGCCAGTCGGGAGGAGCCTCTGGAATCTCAGGGCCCTCACCTTTGGCCTTTGGCCCAAACACCGAGGCCCCTGGGTTGGGCAGTGCATGACCTGGCCTGGCCCAGCTTCCCCCCCCCCCATCCCCACCCACCTCACCCCTCCCCCAAAGAGGCAGCATTGAGGGCGGCCTTTGCCATCCCAGAGCTCAGAGGGAGCTTGCTCTCCCTCAAAAAAAAAAAAAAAAAAAAAAAAGGGCATCTTTCTTCTGGTTGTTTTTTGAGGTGCATTCGCTCTGTTCCCCCTGGAAGGGCTCCTTGCTTCTTAGGGTGACCTCTCTCTCCGCCTTCGCCCCTTCCTCCCTGTCCCGCCCCACCCCCAGCCTCAAGGGAGTCCTTATCCTTGCTGTCCAAGGTCGACTTCGGGGCCCACCGTCTCAGGATCTGGGGGAGCCACGGGGGGGAGGAGGGGGTTGCCTGTCCCTGCCTCTGGCTTGTTTGCAAACTTGCCTCACCCCCTCCCTGCACGCCCCTCTGCTCCCGTGAGCATGCCAGCACCTCTGCTTGCACTGCAGCCCCCGTGATGATGGGACTGACACGGAGGAAGGGCTGCCTGGATTCAAGTTCCCGCCCATCAAACAAGAGCCCGGGCAGAAACCGGTGTGGCTCAGTGGATAGAGCATCGGTCTGCGGACTGAAAGGTCCCGGGTTCAATTCCGGTCAAGGGCATGTGCCTTGGTTGCGGGCACATCCCCGGTGGGGGGTGTGCAGGAGGCAGCTGGTCGATGTTTCTCGCTCTCTATCTCTCTCCCTTCCTCTCAAAAAAAAAAAAAAAAAAAAAAAAATAAGGAGCCCAGGCTCTGTCCTGCAAGGAAGGGAAGGGATGGAGCAAAAGGAACCCACACCCAGCACCACCCACCAGCTGAGCGAGGGGCGTGGGCCCCTGGGGACATGTCCTTCAGGGAGACCAGCGTCTCCATGCGACTGTCTGCACACCACTGCCCTCCGCTGGACGCCAGGCCAAAGCTGCCCAGGCCTGCTCTGGGTCACAAGACTTCCCGCCCCGTCAGGACACGGCTTACTGGGCAGACCTGGGCAGACCGGTCTGTGGGCTGGCTCCCCTTCCCAGATCTGTGCCCTCCCCCCAACCCCCCACCCCCAAACCCCCGCCCCTGGCTGCCAGCACTGCATAGGGCACAAGGTGGGTGCAGGCAAGCGCTCCTGGCATGATGAGGGCGATGAATGCAAGAATCCATTGAAGCCGAAACTGGTGTTGCTCAGTGGATAGAGCGTCGACCTGAGGACTGAAGGATCCCAGGTTCGATTCCGGTCAAGGGCGTGTGCCTTGGTTGCAGGCACATCCCCAGTGGGGGGGTGTGCAGGAGGCAGAGCTGATGGATGTTTCTCTCTCATCGATGTTTCTAACTCTATCTCTCTCCCTTCCTCTCTGTAAAAAAAAATCAATAAAATATATTTTAAAATAAATAAATAAAAATAAAGAGCCTTCGGTTGCCCGCTTATGTCTCGGTCTCTCCTCTCCTTACTAGACTGGGGTGTCGTTGAAGGAACCTGGGCCTTTTCCCATTCCCTTTAGGACAGCGAGACGGATGCTCCTCCAGGCCTGCAGGGGGCGCTGTGGGAGCAGCCAGCTGCCCCTCTGCTCTCGGCTTCTCTGGGCCGCTCCCAGGAAAAGTCACACGCTCGGGGCCACGCCCCCTTTTCAACAACCCTACTTCTCATTGGCCTGGGGCCGTCCCGGCCGCCCAATGAGACGAGGCGTTGGTGCGAGGTGGCGCCGCCATCTTGGATCGGCTGGGCCCCGGGGTCGGGTGGGGGCGGCGGGAGGAAGGAAGAAGGAAGGTGGGCCGGGTCGAGCCGCTCCAGTCCCGGTCCCGGCCTCGCCTCCCTCTCCGGCGCCGCCGCGGGCCCACGATGCCGCAGTTCCAGACCTGGGAGGAGTTCAGCCGCGCGGCCGAGAAGCTCTACCTCGCCGACCCCATGAAGGTACGTGGCCGGCGAGCCGGCGCCTCGGTGCCCAGCCCCGCGGGGTCAGGGGTCCCCCCCGGAGGCCGCTCTGCACTTGGGGGTCCGGGGGGGGGGCTGGGGCCGAGAGAGACGGACCCCGCAGGCCCCCCTGTGCCTTCTGCCTCCGCTCTGATGATCGGCCCCGGGGACACCTTGACGTGGGCAGAAATCGGGGTCCTTTCGGGGTCCCAAGCCGCCCTGCCCCGGCCTTTCTCCGTCCCCCCTCCATCCCCCCAAGACTTCCGGGGGTTTACGTGTCCCTGAGGGCCCGGCTCCTCCCCCGCAGCTTCACTTCCTGCCCCTGGATTTGCTGCCCGTTTCCCCCTAAGCCAGGGAGTCAGGATTCCTCGTGCAAAATAAAAGGGTTTTGGGGTTTTTGTTTTGTTGTGTTTTTTTTTCTGGCACCGCCGAAACATGCTTGAAAAAAACCCCAATCTGGAGGCAGCGACACCCCTGAGAGCAGTGCTGCTTGCCCAGTTGGAGGAGGTGAGGGTGCTGGCAGCCTTTGCCCAGCACAATGTTCTTTTTTTTTTTTAATATATTTTATTGATTTGTACAGTGAGGAAGGGAGAGAGATAGTTAGAAACATTGATGAGCGAGTCATCGATCAGCTGCCTCTTGCACACCCCCCACTGGGGATATGCCCACAACCAAGGTACATGCCCTTGACGGGAATCGAACCCGGGACCTTTCAGTCCCCAAGCTGACGCTCTATGCATTGAGCCAAACCGGTTTCGGCAAGCACAATGTTCTTAAACGTCCAGGTTTGCAAACCATTTTAGGGGGGGAGGAGAGGGGAGGGCTTATGGATTCATTCATTTCCCGCCCCCAACAGAAGTTAGGTCCTTGTTTTTTAAAGCTAAGGTTTATCTCACGGTCACGTCTAACATTCGCCTGGAACACACCTGCCTGTTAACTAAAAAAGTCCTGCAAGCTCTCTAACCCTTGCTAAGAAAACAAGAAGCTATAGGCTATGCTGTTCCATTCTTCGCCATAAAATGGTAAGGAACGATGAGAGGAATTAAACTTTTTTTTTTTTCTAATTCATTCGCTCATTTAAATGAGTACTTGGCGGATGGCGCGGGGCCTGGCTTTTCTCTCTGGGTGATTCCTCACTCACGCCAGGTCCCGGGAAGCCTGGACGGTTCGTTTGTCCAAACTGAGAATGTTTTAACAGAGACCGTATCAGACCAGCTCCCGTCCAGAGTCACCCTGTTTAAATGCGGCGGAGCCCGCTGTGCAGGGAGCTTGTGTAGAATAAGCAGAGGGGAGAGAGGACGCAGCTCAGAAAAGGACAGTGGCCTGAAAACATCTGCATTTTCATGACAGCCTTCTGCTGTGTTCTGTTTTGTTTAATATATTTTACTGACTTTTTTACAGAGAGGAAGGAAAAGGGACAGAGAGTTAGAAACATCAGTGAGAGAGAAACATTGATCAGCTGCCTCCTGCACACCTACTGGGAATGTGCCCGCCACCAAGGTAATCGAACCTGGGGAACCCCCACCCCCACCCCCCCAGTCCACAGACTATCCACTGAGCTAAACCAGCCAGGGCCAGTATATGTTTTTATTGCCTGGAAATGCCAAACCACCTTAAGTCTTTTTACAAAATCAGTGGTAGCACTAGGAGTGAACTTGTAAACATAATGCTGTATATCTACCTCATTTCAGTAAGTCTATAGTAAAAGTGACTTTGAACATTCTGGCTATTAATTCTGAAGGATCATTCTGGCCAGCCTGAAGACTAAATTATTTACGAGAAAGTTCTTCCGGCTTCACTGTTTCTAAATAGGTATTTTTTTTGTTTCAGGCACGTGTGGTTCTCAAATATAGGCATTCTGATGGGAGCTTGTGTATGAAAGTAACAGATGATTTAGTTGTAAGTATACATTTCTTATTTCTTGCATGCTTTCAGATTTGAGTTGTTTAAAATTACTTACATAGGATTTATGCAGATTGCCCGTTAGGACTTAATATTTTGCATTTCATTCCAAAGTCAAGAACCACATTCTAGATTAGAAGCTACTTTCACAGGCTCTGGAGAGGAATTAATTCAGCTTCATTAAGATAGCTTGTGGGTGTAGTTTAGTGATTGCTCTCTTTGGACCTTAATCGAGAGGAATAGAGAGGCCAGAGCAGGATATGAGGGGACAGAGGTTTTCTTATGGGCACTGAGAAGGAAATGAAGGTACTTGAACACAAGATACAGGTTTTCAATTCCATCCTTCTCCTTCGCTGTCTGCTCACTGTCACTTCCTCCCTCCCCTTCACTTGGTGCCTCTGCCACGTGCTCTCTGCAGCTAGTGCTCCCTCTGCTCTCTGCAGCCAGTGCTCCCTCCGCTCTCTGCAGCCAGTGCTCCCTCCGCTGCGGCTGCTCTTGGGACAGCCCACACCGACCTCCTGGCTGCTTTTGATACAGAAAACCACTCTCCTAGAAATCATTATCTTGGCGGCTGTGTCTCTATTTTATCTTGTTTGCTTTTCTTTAAAAGTAAATGGTTTTCCTTGTTCTCTCTTTCTATGTTTCTGTTTCATTCTTCGCTAATTGCTTCACTGACGTGCCCCCGGCCATGTGGGTTTCTCCAGACTGGCCGGTTGACTTTGGAAACCACTTGTGGAGTAATCTGTCCGGCCATTACATGCCGTGCTGCCTGCAGCTGTCTCTTTCCACTTAACGCCTATTGTTTTCTGACTTCTGACCAGTTCTGAGCTGAGTGCCCTAACCTCAGTGCTCCTCAGTCACTTCTCACACGGCTCCTTCTGCTTCCTGCTTCCAGTTGCACTTCATGCTTGAGGGTCATGGTCCCTTCCTGTCCGTCATTCTCACGTCCACTGTCTCTTCAGCTGAAGAACCGTGAGCCTCTGGGGCATTCTGTACACTTGTCTGGGCATTTGGGGCTTCAGGCCCTGCATTTACTTCCTGCCATGAGCTCTCTGTCTTCCCTGTTAGTCTCTGAAGCTTAGAGACTATCATCATCACTTGCCACCATCACTTGACTATTAGAATAATCTCCTGACTCCCCTGCTTCCAGTTCCCCCTTCAGTCGTCCTAGGCTGCTGCTGGAGGGGTTTCAAAAATGCGAATTTGATTGTTCTAACCCCCTTAAACCTTCAGTGGCTCCTCCTCACTCAGCGTACCTCCACCCTCACACCCCTAAGCCCTGACTTTCCTGTGTTCATTAAAAACGACATGAGTTGTTCTCATCAGACCACAGCAGTATTTAACATGTTGCCTAACGGGTCATTTCAGAGAAGCTTCTAGTAGAGTCCATGCAGTGTGTTTACCCACAGCGGTGACAGATTTAAGGACTGTGATTGCTGGAGGCTTGGGAACGTGAATATGATTTTACATTGTTGATCATCTGCTTCTGTGTAATGTGTACTTTTACCGTTTCTGACAGTGTCTGGTGTATAGAACAGACCAAGCTCAAGATGTAAAGAAGATTGAGAAATTCCACAGTCAACTGATGCGACTCATGGTCGCCAAGGAGTCCCGCAGTGTTGCCATGGAAACGGACTGACTGTTTTTGCAATGAAGACTGTTTGCCATGTTCTCGGGAAGTAAATATCTTTTGAATCTGAGGCAGCGCTGGGACAGAAAATCCTTACTGTGACGAAGCGGGCTATCCAGAAGCCGAAAGACCTTTTTTTTTTTCTTTTTTTTTTTTTTCACTTTGCTTCATATTTACTTTCGAGAGCTAGGAATGCATATGTTTTCCGTGAGAAAGCCTTTATTTATTTTTGGAAATGGAACGAGAAATGTGTCTATCTAGGAAACATCCTGCAGATTATTTGATGCTGGGGAAAATATGTAATTATTTCTTTCAGTAAGTTGGTAGCAATAATTTGAAAATGAGATACCAGGAAGAGCCTATTCTTAAGTTTAGTTGATTTGTCTTTAAAAAAAATTAAATGTAACCATTTCACTGGGTTGATCATTTCTTTGGGGGAGTAACATTTGGGCAGTTGACGGCCAACAAGTACAAAATATGGTAATTAGAATTAACCACACAGCAGTATACTGATTACGTACAGTATAGTTTAGTCTCAGTTGTATCTACAAGAAATTATGAAAACAAGTATGCTTTATCTTGAACTTTCCAAATTTAAACTATTTTGGACTATAAGGGATTGTTAGTATTAGAAGCTTGTAGAGCAAACTTTGAGTCTAGTTTTCAGCGCTTACATCACATGAACAGAATGGCCACTGATGGACTGAAGCCACCACATTAGAAGGCATCTGTCACATCTTTCCCACCTGGAGCTTCTCAGAAGGGCTCAGGATTATGCGGACTGTTAACTCTCTGCGTACCTCTTCCATACCCCTGCCCATTCCTCTCATGACTTCACCAACTGTTATGCTTCCATTAAGCCAGAAGAATATTATTGGATATTTATCTTATATCTGTACCCTGAATTTCACCAACTAATGTCATGTCATATATTGATTCCCACATTAAAATATTTTTTGTTAGGAATTTGTGGTGTTGAGCATTTTAATATGGAAAGTTCTATGAGCCATATGAATTTTGACGTGTTTCAGAGAGGTCAGTGAATAAAATATGTGACTACATATTGTTTCTCTTGAAATTTGTAACTTCACAAGAATTACTCATTTCCTGCCTGGCATATACTGTATTCATTGAGTCTAAATTGAGCATAATGATACCGTAAGTAATTTTTGTCCTTGGTACTCTACATTTCTCTGTGATCATTAAAAGCTCAAAACCTGAGTTTCCATGGCAAGGTTCTTTCCTCGACTAAGGAAAGTAATCTAATAATAGTGTAGGGTTTTTTGCGTTTGTGGCGTTTTTCCCCCATAATTAATGGGGTCAGGAGTTTTTTTTTGGCCTTTTTCATTCTCATTTACACCTTCCACTTGTTAACACTCCTTTACAGAGGCAACAGGAAGGGAGGGGCCAGCATTTGGGTCCTTTGCATCTTTAGGAGCTGACAGCAGAGTCCTAAAGAGCAGAGATCCCACGGCAAACTGCCAGGCTGCAGTTCTGTCTCCATTGCTTTCTCCTTCTGGGGTCCTAAGACCCTTCTGGAAGCTTCCATCTTCTGTGAATTGGGTTAGCAATACTCACAGGACTTGCTGAGGATGAAATGGCATAATCCTATAACTCAGTGCCTGGAACATAGTAAGCTCAATAAACGGTAGCCATTATTGTAAGTAGCCAACTCTTGCACTTTCTCGTCATTATAATTGAACAATTATTTATTGGTAATATCTGCCTTTTCTGCCAAGCTATGTCTGCTATTAAATGCTCTATTTTTGCATGTGGGAAATACAAGATTGCCCTCATAGAGTGTTCTTGGGGAGGAGGGAGTGTGGAAAACGTGTGTTTATTTATGGCTGCACAAAATGAAGTGATTGAGAACTGGTTGGTGGTAAGTGGCAAGTATACTTGATTATAAGAATGGTGAGAAGACATAGGAAACAATGCTATGTCATATTCTTACAAAATATTCTCTCTGTGGGACATTTTGTAAGTTGTTTAGTATTGCCACCCCCTTTAATGTCAATTGGATTTATAATCTGTTTATCCTGAAATAGTTAATCTATAAAGTCTAAGCAACTGGCCAACCAGCCGACAGGCCAGTAGCTATGACATGCACTGACCACCAGGGGGCAGACGCTCAAGGCAGAAGCACAAACTACAGGCATGGAAGCATGGAACAGACTGATGAATCTCAAGGGGAAGGGGAGGAAGAGATGAACCAAAGATCTTATATGCAGGTGGGATCCCTCTGCCTGGCTTGTGGGAATCTGGCTGAAACCAGCTCTTCCATATCCCTTGAGGGGTCCCAGATTGCCAGAGGGTGCAGGCCAGGTTGAGGGACCCCACTGGTGCATGAATCTGTGCACCAGGCTGCTAGTACTTTTATAATGAGTAACGGCTGATGTGCCCTTTTGACAAGTTCACTATAATAGAATACATATAGGGCCTGGTGCGATCACTGGTCTTTCCATTGGCAACTTATTGGTAAGAATATAAAGAGCAGGGAGTGCCTATGAGGAGCCCCTTGTGAAAAAGAATGAAGGAAAAGCTTGAGGTGGGAGCCTATAGAGAAATACAGATCTAGATACAGAGTTATAAAGCAAATGCATGTTTGCTTCATTTAACATCTATACCACTTCAGACATGTCCCATTACTGAAATACTTCCATGTGTATTTTTAAGATCACAGATATTCATTTAGAAAAATTCAAAACCAAGGTAGTAACCATTAACATGACACTATTATTTAACCTACAGATCTTCAAGTATCCTCAGTAATCCCCAAAACATGGTTTTTTAAAAATATGCTTTTTTACTGATTTTTTTACAGAGAGGGATAGAGAGTTAGAAACAATGAGAGAGAAACATTGATCAGCTGCCTCCTGCACAACCCCTAATGGGGATGTGCCTGCAACCAAGGTCCATGCCCTTGACCAGCCTGGGACCCTTCAGTCCACAGGCCGATGCTCTATCCACTGAGCCACACCGGTTAGGGCCCCAAAACATTCTTTATAGAAACCATTTCTGGTCCAAAATAGAGCGTTACAGTTCCTTTTCATGCCCCATGCCTGGTTTTTCCTGCCATTCACATTTTTGACCTTGACATTGTGCAGGGTAGAGGCCCATTACTTTGTATACTGTGAGAGCCTGTTTCCTCACGATTGATTCCTATCTCACAGTTTGGGCGCAGAGAATGTTGTTTCTTCCCAGTGAATCGGGGGCCGGCCTCGTTTTTACACAAAGGTTTCCCTCCCCACATTATTTTTCCTTCTGCCCCGTGTACCTGGAAACTCGCCAGAAGCTTGTGCAGAGGAACAGCCTTTGTTCTAATTTTTAAAAATAATTTATTCCAGCCAGGACTGGTTTGGCTCAGTAGATAGAGCATCAGCCTGCGGACTCAGGGGTCCCGGGTTCGATTCCGGTCAAGGGCATGTACCTTGGTTGTGGGGACATCCCCAGTGGGGGGTGTGCAGGAGGCAGCTGATGGATATCTCTCTCATCCATGTTTCTATCCCTCTCCCTTCCTCTCTGTAAAAAATCAATAAAATGTATTTTTAAAAATAAAAATAATTTATTCCAGAGAGCACATTATACGCATTCTTCTGCTCCAAACCAACAGCTTCTGACCAAAAGGGGTAGCATTGTGTCTACATCCTGCCCTGCTGAGTTGGACTCTTACTTAGGGACCGCGTATATGTAGATTGGTGTAGATTGTACATAGAAATATCTTAGTGTCTTGGATTTCATATCCTAAGGAGTTGAGGTTCCAATCTCACCGCAGTTGCTTTACAGAACATTTTTATTGGGGTATAATTCACTTACTATAAAATCCCCCCCAGCCCTAACCGGTTTGGCTCAGTGGGTAGAGTATCAGCCTGCGGATTGGGGGGTCCCGGGTTCGATTCCCCTCAAGGGCATGGACCTTGGTTGTGGGCACATCCCCAGTGAGGGGATGTGCAGGAGGCAGCTGATCCATGATTCTCTCTCATCCATGTTTCTAACTCTCTGTTCCTCTCTGTAAAAAAATCAATAAAATATATATTTTTTAAATAACAAAAAAATAAAAATAAAATTCCCCCCAATAAAGGGTACAGTTCAATCGTTGTTTTCCTAAACTCAGAGCGTGGTGATGCAACCTTGACCAGGATCCAAGTTCCGATGGAAGTCCCCGCATCCAGCTGCTGGCAGAGCCCCCGGCGGGTCCCCCCACAGCAGCCCCGCTCCCAGGGGAACCCTCAGGGCGGCCCCCGGGTCCCCGAGGGGGGCGGGACCGGACCCGGATGTCCCGCTGCCCTGGGCCCTGTGGGGAACGCCCCTTGGAGGGGGTGGACTGGGCGGGATCAGTGCCTGTGCCCGGAGATCAGACCCGGGAGCCAGAGGCACCGTGAGCGGTCCCCGCAGGAGCCTGCAGCCGGGAACCACTGAGGACCGTAAGCGCCTGGGGGCCCAGGGCGCTCCGGCGGGGCGATCACACGGGGTTTGGGGGGGGCACGGGGGTGGAGCCCTGGGCTGGGGACGCTGTGGGGCCGCTCCGTCCAGCCAGGGCCGTGCAAGTTGCAGACAGACCTCCAGCCGGGCTCATGCAACTTGCAGACAGACCTCAGCTCCTATTGGAGTCCCGCTCTGCCTCCCCTCCCGCCCGCCGCCCGGCTGTGCGGGAGACGGTGGCCCCACGGGTGCCCCTGGGCCCCACAGGGACATGCACATGCGTGTCCCCAAGGCCTGCCCCTTCCCTGCCTCCCTCCTGCAGCCACCCTGTGCTCTCCTGCCCTCTCTGCCGGCGCCTTTCCCGCTGCCCCACTCTGCTCCCTCGCCGCCTGCCTGCGTGCAGAGAGGGAACTTGGCCTTGGGCTGGTGGGAGTTCATGGAGCTGAAGCCCAGGAATGCGATCAGTCCCGGGAGGCCACCGCCCACGTCCCGCCCTGGCAGCGCGCCCTGGCCCCGGGTGCTGGGGGCCGGGGCCCTTCTGCAGCCTTCGGGGTGGGAGGTGGGGGGCTGGCAATGCTGTCATCCTCATTTTGACTCCCCCCTTTACTGATTGCAGAGAGGAAGGGCGAGGGAGGGAGAGAAAAACAAAGAGGAGAGAGAATCCTGGATCAGCTACCTCCTGCAGACCCCCTACTGAGGCTCAAGCTGCAACCTGGGCATGTGCCTTTGACCGGAATCCAATCCAGGCCCCTTCCGTCCGCAGGCTGATGCTCTATCCACTGGGCCAAACCAGGCTGGTTCTCTAGCCACTGAGCCACACCAGCCAGGGCGGCAAGAGAGCTTTTAGAGAAAGAGCATCCACCACTGGGGATCCAGCCCGCAACCTGGGCATGTGCCCTTGACCGGAATCGAACCCAGGCCCCTTCCGTCTGCACGCTGATGCTCTACCCACTGAGCCACACCAGCCAGCGCGGCAGAGAGACGCTTAGAGAAAGAGCATCCACCGCTGGAGGAAGGACAGTGCCTCCCAAACCTCCTTCCGTGGTGGCATCCTGGTTCGCGTGCGGTACCAGTGCCCGGGGCCCCTCCCCTCCACACCCAGCCCAACATGCCCGGGCTTAGGGCTGTTTACCAGCCACTGCCTCTTCCCCGCCCAGCATCCGGCCAGGCCCAGACACGCGAAGGCGGGAGCTCCCCAGACCCCGTGTCCTCCGTCCTCAGAGACGTGGGACACAGCCGGGCTTCCAGGGCATGGAGGGCCCAGTGGGGGCTGCCCCTCCCCGGGTGGGTGTGCAGCCCCGAGCACACCCACCCGGGGAGCACACCCACCCGGGACCGGCGGGGCCCAGAGCAGGCCCGGGGCGACCTGCCAACCCTCGGATCTCACGCTCCAAACCCACCTCCCCTAGGGGCCCAATCCCACCGTCAGGGATTCTGTCCTCTGAGCTCCGATGCTGATGCGGACAGAGGATGGGCGTGGAAGATAGCTCACTGCAGCTCATTGTGTGACGGCTCCGTGATTAAGGAGTCTAACGGGCTGAAACCGGTGTGGCTCAGTGGATAGAGCGTCGGCCTGCGGACTGAAGGGCCCCAGGTTCGATTCCGGTCAAGGGCATGTGCCTTGGTTGCGGGCACATCCCCCGTAGGGGGTGTGCAGGAGGCAGCTGGTCGATGATTCTCTCTCATCGATGTGTCTAGCTCTCTATCCCTCTCCCTTCCTCTCTGTAAAAAAAATCAATAAAATATATTTTTTTAAAAAGAAGTCTAAAGGGCTCTTCAGGAAAGAAATCACGTGGGTGGGCAGGGGGCAGGTTTTTTTGTTTGTTTCTTTTAAATATATATCTTTTATTTTTTTACATAATATAGTATGCAACGCATATAACGCATATAAGGGAGAGGGATAGAGAGAAATATCGGTGAGAGAGAATCATCGATCAGCTGCCTCTTGCACACCCCATACTGGGGACGTGCCCGCAACCAAGGTCCATGCCCCTGACCGGAATCGAACCCGGGACCTTTCAGTCTGCAGGCTGACGCTCTATCCACTGAGCCACACTGGTTTCGGCCAGGGGGCAGTTGTGATGCCAGGTCCACTGAGGGCAGCTTCAGTAGAGGCAAAGTCTGGCCCCAGGGGTCAGGGGGGCAAATCTCAGGCAGCAAGGGCCCAGACGGAGGACGCAGAGTCCCTGCCCAGCCTAGCTGGCCTGCTGGGGTCGCCTGTGGGCGGGCCGCCTGCCCGTGCTCTTGGTCTAGGCCCGCGGTCGGCAAACGGCGGCTCTCGAGCCACAGGCGGCTCTTTGGCCCCTGGAGGGTGGCTCTTCCACAAAATGCCACGGCCTGGGCGAGTCTATGTTGAAGACGTGGCGTTAGAAATTTACGTTTAAACAATGTGGCTCTCCAAAGCAATGTCCACCGTTGTGCTGTTGATGTCTGGCTCTGTTGGCCAATGAGTTTGCCGACCACTGGGAGCAGAGGCTGTGCGGGGACGGTGGGGAGCAGGGAGCAGGCACCCAGCAGTCCCCTGCCCCCGCAGAGGGAGCCAAAGCTTTGCCAGCCACACGGCCACCCCTGAGGAGGGAGGAGCGGTGGGTGCTCGGAACAGCTCCCTCTCCCCGGAGAGAAGGGTGCAAGCTACCGGTCACCCTTGAACCCCACGGGCTGGACCTGGGCGGGTCCATGTACACGTGGATGGTCCTCGATAAATATACTGGAATATTTTTTAAAATTTTTTATTTTTTATTTTTGGAGATGTGCAGCCATTTGAAAAGATTCCCAGGCGAATCTTTTATTTTTGGACGATGTTTTGGAGTTTCCGCGGACGTTTGGAAAAAACACACTCGCAGATGGAACTCTTTATCTTCCTACTTGCATGTTCTGCCCCTTAGTTCGCGTTAGTATGTAATGCCTATGTTACACAGGACATACAACGCCTCTATCACACAGAACCTGTGTTCACCGACGGTTGATGTGATCGGGAAGGCTGAGTAGTTAAGGTTTGGGGGAGTCCAGTTATATGTGGATGTTCTTTTTTTCCTTTCTTTCTTTTTTTATTGATTTTTTTTACAGAGAGGAAGGGAGAGGGACAGAGAGTTAGAAATATCAGTGAGAGAGAATCATCCATCAGCTGCCTCCTGCACACCCCCCACTGGGGATGTGCCCGCAACCAAGGCACATGTCCTTGACGGGAATCGAACCTGGGACCTCTCAGTCCGCAGGCCGATGCTCTATCCACTGAGCCACATCGGTTTGGGCTATATGTGGATTTTCGGCGGTGTGGGGTGTCAGAGCCCCTATCCCCCAGCCCCCCCACATGTCCCAGGGTGAGCTGTGTAACCGCACACACACACAGTTGTGCAAACCAAGTTCAAAGGGTAGGGCAGCCTCTTCTCCCTCCCAGGTCTGTTTACGTTCCCGAGGGGTCAGAGTTCATCCTCCCTCTCCCCGACGGGGCTGCTCTCCCTCTGGAGCGGGGGCCGGGGGCGCCCGGGGTGAGTTCGGGAAATGTTTAACCAGACGCAGCAGGCTCAGGACCAAGTGGACAGCTCTGTGTGGCCCGGCAATGACATCGTAAACACCCAGATGGCCCTGGGCAGAGAGAAGGTTCCCGACGGACGGACGGACGGACGGACGGCCGGGACCTGGGGTCCCGACTCTCCGTCTTTGGCTTCTGTTGCGCGGCGAGGGGAGGGTTGGAGGGGAGCAGCCCGCTCTGTGCCCGTGCGGCTCCCCCAGGCCCGAGGGAACGTGCTTGCATAAATCAGGAAAAAGCTCTTCTCCCTGGGGAGTTCAGAGACTTTCCAGAAGGTTCTCTGGCCAGCCCACAGAGGGCCCCAGGCCTCGTCCGGGCCGGGAACAGTCATGCGTGTTGCCGTTAGCTCTGGGGAAGACGGACACACAGACTCCCTGAACTTAGGCGTCTTCCTGGCGCCTGCCTGCTTGGCGTCTCTGAGCTTCGCTTTCAAATCTCTTAAAACCAGAAAAAATACCCGTTGCTTCTCAGCGTCACTGTCGTACAGGGGATGATGTGTTTACTGTCCCGTGGGCTTCTCTGGGCTTCCTCACGGAGACACGGGGCCCAGACACATGTGCTCAGTGGACAGAGCGTCGGCCTGCGGACTGAAGGGTCCCGGGTTCGATTCCCGTCAAGGGCATGTACCTTGGTTACGGGCACATCCCCCAGTTGGGGGTGTGCAAGAGGCAGCTGATCGATGATTCTTTCTCATCGATGTTTCTAACTCTCTGTCCCTCTCTCTTCCACTCTGTAAAAAATCAATAAAATATATTTTTTTTTTAAAAAGAGAGAGAGAGAACACTTGGGCCTTTGGAGAGAAATAGTTTGGCACCGGCGCCAAAGTTCTGTTCACGAGGGCAGCTCCGGAGGCTGGCTCTCTGGCCAGCTCAGGGGCCATGGAGCTCGGTCCCTCTCTCTGGTGGCCTGTCTGTGGTCCCAGCTGTCCCAGGAGGAGGCAGGAGAGGTGGGCCCAGCCACCAAGGAAGGGAAGGGAGGCGACCGCCCTGGCCTGGTTCCGGCCCTCCTTCGTACAGAGGCAGGCCTGTCCCCCAGGCCCGTGGTCGGCAAACTGCGGCTCACGAGCCACAGGCGGCTCTTTGGCCCCTTGAGTGTGGCTCTTCCAACAAAACACCACGGCCTGGGCGAGTCTATGTGGAAGACGTGGCGTGAGAAGTTGAAGTTTAAACAGTGTGGCTCTCCAGAGACATGTCCGTCGTGGTGCTGTTGATGTTGGGCTCTGTGGGTGGATGAGTTTGCCGACCTCTGATCTAGGCCGTGGTGCCGCTCTGCCCGTTTCGGAGTTGCCCCGGGACCTATGACTGAATGCCGGGAGGACGCAGGGCCTTCTGTGGCTTATTCCTTTGTGCAACCGAGACATGGCGGCAGGCACACTACCCTCCCTCCAGCCCCCTCCTCCCCCCAAGATACTGGCAGCCTGCAGCATTCTGAGGACCCCTGGCCCTGGTCTTTTTTTTAAAAAAAATTATTTAATATATTTTTATTGATTTCAGAGAGGGAGGGGGAGAGAGAGAGGGACATCAAAGAGGAGAGAGAATCATGGATCAGCTGCCTCCTGCGCACCCCCTACTGGGGATGGAGCCCACAACCCGGGCCTGTGCCCTTGACCAGGAATCCAACGGTGACCTCCTGGTTCCCAGGTCAACGCTCAACCACTGAACCACACGGTCCGGGCTGCCTGGACTCCAGGGCTGTCCCCCCCGAAGCATCAGCCCTTTCGCTACTTCTCGCCCAGGCTAGAAGGTGGCTCTGAGCCAGGGCCCAGCCAGCAGCCCATCCTGTTTGTTGCTCACGATGGAGGAGGGAGCACGCTGGAGGACCAGCTGGCCTGGGGAGAGGAGAGGGGGAAGGGGAGGAGGGGCAGAGCGTGGTGGATGGTGGGAAAGGAATCTAATAGGCGGATTATATGGCCACTCCTATTATCCCTGCTCGGAGGACTGCCAAATACTGAAATGCCCCAGGCCGTCCTGTGTTTTCCTCGTAGGCGGTGAGCTGTGCTCCGCTCGGGTTGTGTTTCCTGGTCACTGGGGACCAGCGGAAACCCTGACGGTTCCTATTGTCAGTGGCAGAACACAAGCTGGACGGGATGGCCATGTGAGCCCTTCAGGGCGGGGAGAGGCTGGCCCAGCTTGTGTTCCACAGCTCAGAGCTGGAAGGTATGAGAATGAGTTTATGAGAGAGGGACAGAGAGTCAGAAACATCAATGAGAGAGAATCATCCGTCAGCTGCCTCCTGCACACCCTCTACCGGGGATGTGCCCGTAACCAAGGCACATGCCCCCGACCGGAATCGAACCTGGGACCTTTCAGTCCGCAGGCCGACGCTCTATCCACTGAGCCACACCGGTTTCGGCCATCATTGATGTTTCTATCCCTTTCTCCCTCTCCCTTCCTCTCTGAAATCAATACTAAATAAATAAATATATATATATTTTAAAGTATAGTATAGTATAGTAAATGCATAAACTAGTAACAGGGTCATTTATCCTTATCCAGTATTATGTGTCGTACATAATTCTATGTGCTGTATTTTTTAAAATATATATATACATTATTGATTTTTTTTTTTTTTTACAAAGAGGAAGGGAGAGGGATAGAGAGTTAGAAACATCGACCAGCTACCTCCTGCACACCCCCAACCGGGGATGTGCCCACAACCAAGGTACATGCCCTTGACCGGAATCGAACCTGGGACCCTTCAATCTGCAGGCCGACGCTCTATCCACTGAGCCAAGCCGGCCAGGGTGGCACCCACATTTTGATCACATGATGAGAGAGAATCATCGATTGACTGCCTCCTGCACGAGCGCGCGCCCCGCACCCCACCCCACCCCCAAAATCAGAGGTCAAGCCCACAACCCAGACATGGGCCCTGACCGGGAATCGAACCGTGAACCCCTGGTTGCTTGGTCAGCGCTCGACCCCTGAGCCACGCTGGCCGGGCTGGATCTCCTGCATCCTCTCCCGTTCTCTCTGGGCCTGGGGTTCCGTTAGCCGCCCCCCAAAGACCAGGGCGAGAACCCCACGGCACACGGTTAGACTGACGGAGGCGGCAGGACCGTGCAACCGTCCGAAGACCTTGGCACGGGAGGCCAGCCCTACCTCCGGCGTCCCCGCTGGGCGTCCCGCTCCGCGTCCCGCTCCTTCCCAGGGAGATGGTCATGGCCGGGCGGCGGCTCCCACACAGACCGGGCAGCGCTGGGGTCCTCCTGCCCAGAAAGAGAACGTTGGTCACTGCCGAGACCGGTGTGGCTCAGTGGATAGAGCGTCAGCCTGCGGACTGAAGGGCCCCAGGTTCGATTCCGGTCAAGGGCATGGACCTTGGTTGCAGGCACATCCCCAGGGGGGAGTGTGCAGGAGGCAGCTGGTTGAAGATTCCCTCTCATCCATGTTTCTAACTCTCTACCCTTCTCCCTTCCTCTCTCTAAAAAATCAATAAAATATATTTTTAAAAAATAATAATAAATAAATAAATAAAGAGCCGAAACCGGTGTGGCTCAGTGGATAGAGCGTTGGCCTGCGGACTGAAGGGCCCCAGGTTCGATTCCGGTCAAGGGCATGGACCTTGGTTGCAGGCACATCCCCAGTAGTGGGTGTGCAGGAGGCAGCTGATCCATGTTTCTCTCTCATCGATGTTTCTATCTCTCTACCCCTCTCCCTTCCTCTCTGTAAAACATCAATAAAATATATTTTTTTTTAAAAAGAAAAAGGAAGTCGGTCCCTGATCCCACAGGGACGCGGCCCTGGTGCTCCCGTCTCTGTGCCCACGTCAGGCCGGGAGGGTGGCTTGCCAAGCTCACTCGCCACAGACACTGGAGACACTGGAGGCGTGGGCCCTTCTAGATTATTCCTTAGGCTTCCAGACCCCCGGACAGCCCTGCGCGAAGTAGGTCTGTCGTGCCTCCACGCGGGGGGCTGTGCCAGTACCGGCGGAGGGCCACCCCGCGGGCCAGGGCGTGCGCCGGGCCCGGGCAGGGCGGTGGCCAGGACAGACGAGCTCGGCTCGCTGCCTCCCTCCCCTCCGGCACGCTCCCCGCGGTGCTCGGGCCCCGCCCGGCCGGTGGCTGTCAGGAAGGCTAGCGGTGGGTCGGCAGGCCCCGCTCCCTCTTCTCAAAGGGAGGCCTGGCCGGCCCTGGCCGGTGTGGCTCAGTGGATAGAGCACCGGCCGGTGGATCAAAAGGCCCCAGGTTTATTTTTTTATTTATTTATTTTTAAATATATTTTATTGATTTTTCACAGAGAGGAAGAGAGAGGGATAGAGAGTTAGAAACATCGATGAGAAAGAATCATTGATCAGCTGCCTCTTGCACACCCTATACTGGGGATGTGCCCGCAATCAAGGTCCATGCCTTTGACCGGAATCGAACCCGGGACCTTTCAATCCGTAGGCCAACGCTCTATCCACTGAGCCAAACCAGTCCCGGCAAAAGGCCCCCAGGTCAGGGGCACGTGCCCGGGTTGGGGTCTGAGTGGTATGGGGACTTTGGGTGGGCGAGAGGGGAGCGTCCGGGGTTCCAGGGGCTGAGTTTGGGAACCGGAGGCCGGCAGGGTCAGGGTCGGGAAACAGGGCCTTGGATTTGGTGCTGCAGGATGCCGAGGGGCGCCAACCCCAGGGGGTCCTCGCCAGAAAGTCCCGTTTCTGTACCCCTGTTCCCGGCACAGCCCCTGGGGCCCGATGCTCGGATCAGAGGGGCAGCTCTTGGCAGGAGCAAACCTGGGGGTCTCAGCGTGCCCCCCCAGGGTCCTGTGGGGGACAGAGGGCACCTAGGCTGCATCTCCTAGCAGCCCCCCCTACCCCCATGGGCTTGCGGGGAGAGGTCAGGGCCAGGGCTTCTCCCCAGGGCTCGGGGCCGGGCCGGTGGTCCAGGGGGCTGATGGCCTCTTTCCCCCCCTCCCCCAGGCGCCATGTGGCTGGAAATCCTCCTGGCCTCCGTGCTGGGCCTCGCCATCTACTGGTTCGCCTCCCGGGACAAGGAGGAGACCCTGCCGCTCGGAGACGGGTGGTGGGGGCCCGGGGCCAGGCCCACGGCCCCCGAGGATGAGAGCATCCGGCCCTTCAAGGTGGAGACGTCGGACGAGGAGATCAACGTAAGGTCCCGCTTCCCGGCAGAGGCAGGGGCAGAGGGAGGGTTAGGGTTAGGGGCTTGGCAGGGGCAGGGGCAGGGTTAGGGGCCAGGCAGGGGCAGGGGCAGTGGCAGAGGCAGGGGCAGGGTTAGGGCCAAGCAGAGGGAGGGTTGGGGTTAGGGGCTGAGCAGAGGGAAGGTTAGGGTTAGGGAGGAAGGGTTGGGGTTAGGGGCTGGGCAGGGGGAGGGTTAGGGTTAGGAGCTGGACAGAGGGAGGCAGGAAAATCCCCGTTTCCCTGGGACTGGGGGGGAAGGGCCCTGGTGGGAGAGGGGGTGCCCACTGGACCCAGCTTCGCGTCTCACCTCCTCTGTGGCCGGTCCGGAACCCGGGAGGCGCTTACGGGAGAAAGCCAGAGGGGTGTCGTCAGGCCCCGGGCGGAGAGCAGGCCCCGGTGACACCAGGTGCCGAGGCACCCAGCACCTGCGGCAGGCGGGGCCAGCGCTGGTGGACAAAGCACCTACTGTGCGCCAGTCCCTCCGGGTCCCGTCCAGCCCCGCTGGGGTGAGGCCGTGGGGTGAGGCCTGTGTTCTCAGCACAGAGCGGCTGACACGGGAGCTCGGAGAGGGAACACAGTCCAGCCCAGGTGACGGGGATCAGGTGTGGGATTGGGCCCGAGGCCTGCCCAGCTGGGAAGCCTCGTCCACCTCCCGCCTCCCTCCGCGCGGGCTGGGCCGGAGGCAGGAGGGAGTGACCAGCGGGGTGGGCGGGTCCGAGAGGCCGGCCCCCAGCGGCCCCACGAGGCGGGGTGGGGCCTGGGATGTCCCTGCCCATGTTGGCTCTCCTCCTGTGTGGGGCTGGGACCACCTGCTGTGTGCAGGCGAGGCCTTGGGCTTTGCTATTTCTTTTTATTTTATTTTATTTTAAAATATATTTTATTGATTTTGTACAGAGAGGAAGGGAGAAAGAGAGTTAGAAACATCGATGAGAGTCATCGATCAGCTGCCTCTTGCACACCCCCTACTGGGGATGTGCCCGCCACCAAGGTCCATGCCCTTGACCGGAATCGAACCCGGGACCCTTCAGTCCCCAAGCTGACGCTCTATCCACGGAGCCACACCGGTCTCGGCGGGCTTTTCTATTTCTGTCTGTCGTCTCCTACAATCCCGTGGCAGGTGTCATTGCCCCCAGTGTTATGGATTAGTACCCGTGGTGGGCATCCCAGGCTCGGGAGCCACATGCGGCGGCTCTTTGGCCCCTGGAGGGTGGCTCTTCCACAAAACGCCACGGCCTGGGCGCGTCTATGGTGAGGAAGTGGCGTTAGAAGAAGTTTCAGTTAAAACAACGCGGCTCTCCAAAGACATGTCCGCCCGTCGCTGTGCTGTCGATATTGGGCTCTGTGGACTGATGAGTTTCCTAAAGCTCATGTTCTTTACTTATTTAAAAAATATATAATATATATATATTATTTTTTTAATATATATTTTATTGATTTTTACAGAGAGGAAGTGAGAGAGACAGAGAGCTAGAAACGTCGATGAGACCAGCTGCCTCTTGCACGCCCCCTACTGGGGATGTGCCCGCAACCAACGTACATGCCCCTCACTGGAATCGAACCCGGGACCTTTCAGTCCACAGACCGACGCTCTACCACTGAGCCAAACCGGTTTCGGTATATATAATTTTTTTTTTTTATTGACTTGAGAGAGAAAGGGAGAGGGAGAGAGAGAGAGAGAAACACCAACGATGAGAGAGAATCAGGGACCGGCTGCCTCCTGCATGCCTACCACTGAACCAGAGCGAATCCAAACCAGCGGCCTCGGGGGCCCCCTCTGGCTGTGTCCCTGCGGGAGCGTGGGGTTCGCTCTGTCTCTGGAAACACCCCTCCTCTGGGCCCCGCCCACCCGCCCTCTCCCCTGGGCCCCGCGCCTGCTCCAGGACCTGCACCGAAGGATCGAGAAGGCCCGCCTGACCCCACCGCTGGAGGACAGTCGCTTCCATTACGGCTTCAACACCCACTACCTGCAGAAGGTCCTGGCCTACTGGCGGGACGGGTTCGACTGGAGGAAGCAGGTGGCCGAGCTCAACCGGTACCCGCACTTCAAGACCAGGATCGAAGGTGCGTGTCCAGCTCGCCCGTGGACAGGGGGTAGGGGGCGCCGTCACGGGCATGGCCTTCGCCGGCGCCCGACGTGACTCGGACGAGGCTGGGGAGACCCAGCCCCCAGGGTCGGTCGTGGAGATGTTATCTCAAAGTTGTCACAAGCCCTGGCCGGGTTAGCTCAGTGGCTAGGGCGTCGGCCTGTGGACTGAAGGGTCCCGGGTTCGATTCTGGCCAACGGCGCGTGCCTGGGTTGCGGGCTCGATCCCCAGGGTGGCGCGTGCGGGAGGCAGCCGATCCGTGATTCTCTCTCATCATCGACATATCTATTTTTTCAAATATATTTTATTGATTTTTTTTTTTTTACAGAGAGAAAGGGAGAGGGAGAGAGAGCTAGAAACACCGATGAGAGAGAAACATCGACCAGTTGCCTCCCGCACAACCCCCCACTGGGGATGTGCCTGCAACCAAGGGACATGCCCTTGACCGGAATCGAACCCGGGATCTTTCAGTCCACAGGCCGACGCTCTATCTACTGAGCCATACCGGTTTTGCCCTCTAAGCATTTTCTAAAAAAAAAAAAAAAATATGTATTTTTGTTGGTTTCAGAAAGGCAGGGAGAGAGAGAGAGAGAGAAACATCAATGATGAGAATCGTTGATTGGCTGCCTCTTGCATGCCCCCTACTGGCGGGGGTGGGGCGGGGGAGGGGACGGGGCAGAGGAGCTTGGCTGAAGAAGCCAAGTCCTCCTTTGTCTCAGGACCCCTTGCTTTTTATTAACACAATTTGTGCACGCCCGGCCAGAGCTGGTGGTCCCTGCGGTGACCCGTGATCTGCACCCCGGGGTGGGGTGTGGGGAGCCGAGGTGGCAGCACCCGCTGGCTGAGCTCCCCGGCTGCAGGGCCCTGGCCCCCTCGCCCCCCTCCCCTCCCTCCCCCGTGACCGTGGCCCGCCCCCTCCCCCCCCAGGGCTGGACATCCACTTCATCCACGTGAAGCCCCCGCGGCTGCCGGCCGGCCGCTCCGCCAAGCCCCTGCTGATGGTGCACGGCTGGCCCGGCTGCTTCTACGAGTTCTACAACATCATCCCGCTCCTGACGGACCCCGAGAGCCACGGCCTGGGCGGCGAGCACGTGTTCGAGGTCATCTGCCCCTCCATCCCCGGCTACGGCTTCTCGGAGGCGGCCTCCAAGAAGGGTGGGTCTGGGCTGCTGGGCCCGTGGGCCGCCCTCCCCTCCCTTCCCCTCCCCTCCCCTCCCTGGGGCCAGGCGTGCCCACCAGCGATCCTGGGAGGAGCCGGCAGGGGGCCACCGGGCAGCTTCCTCCTGAGCCAGGGGAGGGGGAGGGCACTGCCATCAGGGGAGGGCCCAGGCCTCCTCTCAGGGGCTGAGACGTATGGCGAACCTGACCGACGTGGCTCCGTGGTTGAGCGTTGGCCTATGAACCAGGACAGGGGTCGGCAAACCGGGGCTGGCGAGCCACACGCGGCTCTTTGGCCCCTTGAGTATCTTATTTATTTATTTTTTTTTTTACAGAGAGGAAGAGAGAGGGAGAGAGAGTCAGAAACATCGATGAGAGAGAAACATCGACCAGCTGCCTCCTGCACACCCCGCACTGGGGATGTGCCCGCCACCAAGGTCCATGCCCTTGACCGGCATCGAACCCAGGACCCTTCGGTCCGCAGGCCGACGCTCTATCCATGGAGCCATACCGGTTTCGGCTGGCCCACTGAGTCTTTAGCAAAGGCCCGCTGAGGAGTCCCCTCACTAAGCTAATCACAACGTACCTACCGAGATAGTTTACGTTTAAACAAAACGAAGCTCTCCGAAGAAATTTCCATCGTCGTCCTGTGGATATATTTGGCTCTGCAGACAAATGAGTTTGCCGGTCCCTGAGCCAGGAGGCCAGGGTTCGATTCCCGGTCAGGGCACAGGCCCGGGTTACGGACTCCATCCCCAGTGCTGCTTGGGCCCCAGGATTCCTTTTTTTATTTTATTTATTTTTTTTATTATATTGATCTTTTTTACGAAGAGGAAGAGAGAGGGATAGAGAGTTAGAAACATCGATGAGGGAGAATCGTCAACCAGCTGCCTCCTGCACACCCCCCACTGGGGATGTGCCTGCAACCAAGGCACATGCCCTTGACCGGAATCGAACCCGGGACCCCTCCAGTCCACAGGCCGACGCTCTATCCACTGAGCCACACCGGTTTCGGCGGGGCCCCCGGAATCCTGCCCTCCTCCTGAGCTGCTCTTGGCTAGCCCCGGGGCCCGGGGTGAGGCATGTCCCAGGACATGGGGGGCGACGGCTCCATGACGCTGTCACCCCCACCCCCTGCCCCCCGTTTCCCACGACCAGGCCTGAACTCCGTGGCCACCGCCCGGATCTTCTACAAGCTGATGCTGCGACTGGGCTTCCGGGAATTTTACGCCCAAGGCGGGGACTGGGGGTCCCTGATCTGCACCAACATCGCCCAGCTGGCGCCCAGGTGAGGGGCCTGGGGGAGGCCCAGGGAGGGGTGAGCATGCGTGTGTGGGCACAGCACCCACCGGCCGGCCGTGCAGCTGGCGGGGTGGCTCTCGCCGTCCCCCTCCCACCCCCAGACACGGCGTGGAGCCTCGGGGGTGCTGGGTGCTGAGCCGGGGGAGAGGGGAGGGTTCCCTGGTCCCAGCTGCACCCGGACACTGGGGACCCCGTCCAACCCGGGTTGGTGACCCTGGGCCAGGTGCCCAGGCAGAGAGGCCCACATGGACAAGGCCAAGGTCAGGGACGAGACCGTCCTGATGGGCCCAATCCCCAAAGCAGAATTTTCTAGAGACTATTTTCTCGCCAACCTGGCCACCCCAGCAGCGGGCGGGTGCCGGCGGGGGCTGGCCCTGGGGTCCTCGCCCTCCTCTGCCTCCCCGCTCCCCGCCGCCCCGATGCCCGCTGATGCCCGCCCTGCCCGCCCGCAGCCACGTGAAGGGCCTGCACCTGAACATGGCCTTCGTGGTGCGGGGCCTCCACGCCCTCACCCTGCTCCTGGGGCGGCGCTTCCGGAGGCTCTTCGGCTACACCGAGCGGGACGTGGAGCTCATGTACCCGCTGAGGGAGAAGATGTTCCACAGTCTCCTGCGGGAGAGCGGCTACATGCACATCCAGTGCACCAAGCCCGACACCGTGGGTGCGTGCCCGCCGGGGGCTGCAGGGGGGGAGGGGGGTACGTCTGTTCCCACCGCCGGCTCCCGCCCGGCCTGAGTCCCGCGCCCGCCCCTCCCTCCCCTGCAGGCTGCGCCCTCAATGACTCCCCCGTGGGGCTGGCCGCCTACATCCTGGAGAAGTTTTCCACCTGGACCAGCTCCGACTTCCGGGACCTGGAGGACGGCGGCCTGGAGAGGTGAGAGAGCCCCTGCCCCACCCCACCCAGGGCCCAGCACCCCTCCCCACCCAGCACCTCCTCTCCGTCCTCACTGCGTGGGGCCCCGAGTCAGGGTCCAGGACAGGGGGGCCCTTACAGGCAGGGGGGCCCTGGGTGAGGGTGGGACCCGCTGGAGTGGCAGCTGGAATTGGAGAGCACGGGTTCCTGAGTGGACTCGGGGGGTGCAGGGGGGGCAGGAGGCCACGGGGAGGCCACGGGAGGGGTGAGTGTCGTGGAGGCTGGAGGGAGCGGGGTACAGCGGGTGGTTATTCTGGGGGTGACGGGTGGGGTGGGGAGAGGAGTGTGGGGAAGTGGGGGCCCCCGGAAGGCACAGCCAGGGGGCACCAGGGGACAGGGGAGGCCGAGGAGGGTCCGGGGGGGGGGCCTGGACGCAGGAGGGGTGCAGGAGCCCAGCACCAGGAGAGGGAGGGGCTCTGTGGGGTCACGGTTCGATTCCCGGTCAGGGCACAGGCCTGGGTTGCAGGCTCCACCCCCAGTTGGGAGCGTGCAGGAGGCAGCTGATCCATGATTCTCTCTCATCATGGATGTTTCTCTCTCTCTTTCTCTCCCTCCATTCCTCTCTAAAAATTAATCAAAATATGCTTAACAACAACAAAATGCCAGAACTGCCGAAACCGGTGTGGCTCATTGGATAGAGCATCGGCCTGGGAACTGAAAGGTCCCGGGTTCGATTCCGGTCAAGGGCATGGACCTTGGCTACAGGCATATCCCTGGGAGGGAGGGGGGTGCCGGAGGCAGCTGGTCGATGATTCTCTCTCATCGATGCTTCTAACTCTCTATCCCTCTCTCTTCCTCTCTGTGAAAACTCAGTAAAATATATATTTATTTTTTTTAAATTCCCAGAACTGCTGGTTCTGCTTTCCTGCCCCTGGGGCCAGACTGGGCGGGTCACGGGCTCTGAGGGGCACCTGGAGGTGGGTCGGCTGAGGGCCCGGCAGGGGCGCTGCCGTCTGAGGATGGTGCTGGGCGATGCCTGGACCCCTGGTGGCGACCAGCTCGGGCCCCGGGCTCAGTGACCTCCTGGGTGGAAGCTCAGGGGGTGCGGGGGGGAGGGACGGGCTGACACCCCCGGGAGGACGGCGAGAACCAGCTCCCGGACCCACACGTGGTGGTGGGCACTCCGCATGCGTCCCCGGCCACCGTGGTAGCCGGTGACGCTGGCCTGCCTGTGGTGTGGGGAGGCCCGAGGAAGGAAGCCCGGAGGGCGGGCACGGGGCAGCCGAGAGGGCTGGCGCCGAGGGTCCTCTGCCTCCCAGGAAGTTCTCCCTGGACAGCCTGCTGACCGTCATCATGATCTACTGGACCACGGGCACCATCACCTCTTCCCAGCGCTTCTACAAGGAGAACATGGGGCACAACTTCCTGAGCGAGCCGCACGAGCGGTGAGCCCTCCGGCAGGGGCAGGGGCAGGGGCAGGGGCAGGGGCAGGGGGCGGGGGGCAGGGGCAGGGGGCAGCGGGCGGGGGGCAGGGGGCGGAGGGCAGGGGACAGGGGCAGGGGGCGGGGGCAGTGGGCAGGGGGCGGGGGCAGTGGGCAGGGGGCGGGGGGCAGGGGCAGGGGGCAAGGGGCGGGGGCAAGGGGCAGGGGTGGGGGGCAGGGGGCAGGGGCAGGGGGCGGGCCTGCTCTTGAACCCGGAGGACAGCCCGGCCTGTGTGGCCCTGGGCGGGGAGGGGGAGGTCGGGGTATCGGGGGAATCCCTCGGCCTTTAGAATCGGGGCTCCTGGGGCCAGGGTGCTGGGACGGCCGCACCCCCTTTCCCAGTCTCATCGGGGGGGCCCTGGGGGCAGCAAAGGGGGGGACGACAAGGTGGGGGGTGAGGCTGCCCCACCCACGCTCCGGCCTGGGCAGCCCTTCCAGAACAGCGGGCCCGTCCCCCCTCCAGGATGAAGGTCCACGTGCCCACGGGGTTCGCCGCCTTCCCGAGCGAGCTCCTGCACGTCCCCGAGAAATGGGTCAAGTCCAAGTACCCGAAGCTCGTCTCCTACAACTACATGCCCCGCGGCGGCCACTTCGCCGCCTTCGAGGAGCCCGAGCTGCTGGCCCGCGACCTCGGCCAGTTCGTGGGGCGCGTGGGGCGGCCCTGAGCCCGGGCGCCTGCCGCCCCGGCGAGGCCCCCATCCCCGCCCCGCCCCGCCCAGGGCCCCAGCGCCCGCTGCCGCCGGAGGCGGCCTCGGCCCCCTGTTCCAGGAACGGGTTTGCTCCGGCCCCGCCCGCCCGGACCCCAGGCACATGCCTCCCCCACGGGCACCGCCGCCCCGCACACGCCCGCACACGCCCGCACACGCCCTGCACACGCCTGCACACGGCTTTGAGAATAAAGGATTTTACTTCCAAGAGCGGCTGGGACCGAGTGGCCTGTACATGCCCCGACCACACTGGGGGGCTCCCCTTTCGGGCAGAGCGGGCAGGGCTGCAGCCTGGGCCGATGGAGGGGAGAGAAGGGGGATGCTATCCCCCTGGCCGATGGGGGGGGGGGGCACAGGACGCCCTGCGGGGGCACCAGGACTCTGCCCCGTCCCCTCTGTGCCCGGGCAGCTCAGAGCAGAGGCTGAGGGCTGAGCAACGGTCAAAGTGGGGGGGGGGGGGGGCAGGGTGCCCCAGATCCCACCTGGCCACCAGGCCGAGCCCCCCCCTCTGGGGATGGAGGCAGCCCCCCTGCAACTCCGGCGCCCCCTGGAGGCAGTAGGAAGGCAGTGTCTCCAGCAAGAGCCCCAAATGCTCCCTCAGCCCTGGGCTCCCTGAAGGAAGGGGCTGCCCAGCCTTCCCGCCTCGGCCTGGGGCTCCCGGGAGGCCCTGAGCACGCCTCCCCCCCAGCCTCCCACAAGGAGGGAGCAGATGGGAGGCGGGGGGGACAGAGACCAAGCCCAGGCACTGGCCCTGAGAGGCGGAGGGCGGACGGCCCCGTCGGGCGGAACAGGCACTTTATCAGGGTTCGCCCTGTCCCTGGCTGCCCCCACGGGGCCCCTGGCCTGGCCACACGGTACAGACGCAGAGAACCAGAGCGGGGTGCAGGGCCGGTGCCCGGCGGACTGCAGGGAGGGGGGTCCGGAATGACCCCATCCCAGGCTCTCTGGGTGTCCGAGGGGCGTCTGTGTGCCCACACGGGCGGTGGTGCATGCTCAGAGGGAGGTTTTCCGAGGTCCCCTGCTGCCTGCCACCCCAGAGCCACCCCCAGGGCCCTGCAGGGACGCCCTGCCAGCACGCGATCTCACTACAAGGGGACAGGACCCAGCGACAGAGCCGTGAGCACGACCCCAGACCCACCAGCCAGGACCGGGGTGGCGCCTGGTCCAGCCCCAAAGCCCCCAGCCAAGGGCCGGAGCCCCCGCCCGGCTGGTCTCCTGTCTTCGGAGCAGAGAGGGGGGACGGACTTCCAAACGTGGACGGCCGTCCTGGACGTGGCTGGGGTCCGTGTCCCGCTCCGTCTCCTCCGCCTCCGGCCCCGAACCCGGCCTGCTGGGCCCCACGGCTCTCCGTCCCCATCACACCTCCTGCTGGGCGGCAGCCACGCTGTCGGCGGGGCTCTGGGCCGGGCCCTGGGCCCCCGGGACGGTCCCGCTGATGTTGCGGACGGCCCCGTAGGTCTGCTGCAGCTGCGGGGACAGGGCCGTGCGCTCGGAGGCCATGGCGTTCAGGATGTGGGGCACGTAGGGCTGCCGGCAGAGGGGGAGGGCGTGAGGGCTCAGCTGGGGGGGGGGGGGGGACGTGGCACCCCATTCCTCCTCCACTGGCCCCTCTCCTCCCAAGGACACATCAAGAAACACCACTGAGCCCTGGCCGGTGTGGCTCCGTGGATAGAGCACTGGCCTGAGGACGGAAGGGTCCCCGGGTTCGATTCCGGCCAAGGGCACATGCCCGGGTTGCGGGCTTGATCGCCAGTGGGGGTGTGCAGAAGGCAGCCGATCCATGATTCTCTATCGTCGTCGATGTTTCTCCCTCCCCCGCCCCCGCCCCTTCCTTCCTCTTGGAAATCAACAAAAATAAATAAATAGCCCTAACCGGTGTGGCTCAGCGGATAGAGCGTCGGCCTGCGTGCGGACTGAAGGGTCCCGGGTCCGATTCGGGTCAAGGGCATGTGCCTTGGGTGCGGGCACATCCCCAGTAGGAGGTGTGCAGGAGGCAGCTGGTCTGTTTCTCTCTCATCGATGTTTCTAACTCCCTATCCCTCTCCCAATTCCTCTCTGTGTAAAATCAATAAAATATATTAAAAAAAAAAAAAAAAAGGAGAGGAGAGGGGCCGCTTTCCCCCTTCCCCCCGCCCCCCCGCTTCCCCGCCCTGCAGGGGGCAGTGGTCACAGCTCTGGGGCCCGGTGTCCCAGCCCCACCCCAGGGGCAGGCGGACCCAGAGGAAAGGAGACTGTCCGGCCGGCACCCACGTTCACGGGCGGAGCTCCGGGGAGCCGGTCTGGGCGGTGGGGGGGAACCCCCCTGGCAGGCGCTGCTGGGACACCAGTGACCGGCTTCCCCAAACCACAGGGCCTGGCGGCCGGCCGAGCCGGCTCTCCGGCATGAAATATGCAGGGGAGGAAAGTGAGCCGGAAGCCGACACCCGGGGAGGGGCGGGCGTCCTGGCAGAAGGAACCGTCCCCGTGGGGGAGGCGGCCTCACAGCCAAGTTACAGCCCCAGAGGCACCGGGATGCCCTCCCAAGTGATGGAAATTCACCTGCCTGAGGTCACCTGATCCAGGGGCTTCTCTCTCTCTCTCTCTCTCTCTTTGATATATTTTATTGATTCTTTTATGGAGAGGAAGAGAGAGGGATAGAGAGCTAGAAACATCGATGAGAGAAACATCGACCAGCTGCCTCCTGCACACCCCCCACTGGGGATGTGACTGCAACCAAGGTACATGCCCTTGAGCGGAATCGAACCCGGGACCTTTCAGTCCGCAGGCCGACGCTCTGTCCACTGAGCCACACTGGTGTCGGCAGGGGGCTTCTTTCTCCACGAGATGATGGGAGGGTGCCTGCCGGGCCCACGGGGCTGGGTCCCCGGCCGGGGCTGGGTCCTGATGGGTGGGTGGGGGGCAGGACTTACCGTGTACGGAGGGGGCACGTGGGCCAGGGCCTCGCTTCCCTTGTCCTCGGCCGGCTCCTCAGTCTGCAGGAAACACAGAAACTCCCACGATAAGCAACCATTAGTGTCCAGAACAGCACCCTCCAAACAGGCGGACTATGAGGGACAGTGCCAGCTGGCACCTGGCTCCCAGCAACAGCCCCAGGGGGCATGGGGAGGGCGTGGGGACCAGGGATGGGGGTGGGGTGGGAAGTCTCATATTGCACCCAGCCACCCACGTCTTTGGGGGGGATCGGGGAAGGCGGGGGCTCAGTAAAACCTGGAGAAGCGCCGAAACCGGTTTGGCTCAGTGGATAGAGCGTCGGCCTGCGGACTGAGGGGTCCCAGGTTCGATTCCGGTCAAGGGCATGGACCTTGGTGGCGGGCACATCCCCAGTAGGGGGTGTGCAGGAGGCAGCTGACGGATGTTTCTAACTCTCATCGATGTTTCTAACTCTCTATCCCTCTCCCTTCCTCTCTGTGAAAAATCAATGAAATAAAAAATAAAATAAAATTTAAAAAAGCCTGGAGAAGGTCGTTGACGTGTGAGTGGGAAGAGGAGGAGGAGGAGGGGTGCAGGGCGAACCCACACCTCCTGGGCGCCCAGGCCCTGGCTGGGAGGGTAGGTGGGGGTCCTGGGGGGGCCCCTTTACCTTGTAGTTCAGAGGGCTGAGGTGCTTGAAGCAGCCGAAGCAGGTGTAGCCCAGGCAGACCAGGATGGTGAGCAGCAGGACCAGGAAGTTAAACAGGGTGGCGGGGGCCGTCCAGCCTGGGGACGGAGGGACGCGCCTCAGAGATGGAGGGGGGGTGGGGGGCGCTGCCTCATCTCCCTGAGGAGGGCCCCCCCCTGGGCAGGTGACTTACAGAGAAGGCTCCGCCCCCTCCCTGCCCTCAAGCAGCTGGGACCCCAGTGAGGGCATCGGCCAGCTGCCCGCTGGGTCGGGTCCCTGCAGCCTCTTGTCCGGTGAGGCGGGTGGAGGCCCCGCAGAGTCACATCTCTCCTGCCTTTTCCGTTTCCCCAAGAGCGTTGGGTTTGCTCCCCATGGTGAGGCGTGAGGGGTCGGGACCCGCCTCCCCATCTCCTCTGGCTCAGCCCCCCCGCATGGCAGATGGAGGACCATCCTCTCTCTCAGCTGCCTGGGGCCGTCCACCTGCCCTCCACCTGTTACTCGCTGGCTCAGGAGGTCAAGCTGCACCCAGCCAGCCCTCACCCCGGGGCCACATTCTGATTGGAGAACCAGCCAGTCTTCCCTGGGGACCACATTCTGATTGGATAACCACTTAGCCCTCACCCTGGATGCCACAATCTGATTGGATAGCCAGCCAACCCTCCCTGGGGGCCATATTCTGATTGGACACCCAGCCAACCTTCACCCTGGATGCCACACTCTAATTGGACACCCAGCTATCCCTCTCTGGGGGCCACATTCTGATTGGACACCCAGCCAGCCCTCCCTGAGGACCACATTCTGATTGGATAACCACTTAGCCCTCACCCTGGATGCCACATTCTGATTGGACGCCCAGCCAGCCCTCACCCTGGTGCCACATTCTGATTGGACGCCCAGCCAGCCCTCACCCTGGGTGCCACATTCTGATTGGACACCCAGCTATCCCTCTCTGGGGGCCACATTCTGATTGGACACCCAGCTATCCCTCTCTGGGGGCCACATTCTGATTGGACACCCAGCTATCCCTCTCTGGGGGCCACATTCTGATTGGACGCCCAGCCAGCCCTCCTGTGGGCCCTCACCCAGGCGCAGGAAGGAGAAGAAGAAGAGCCAGAAGAGGCACAGGATGGGGGCAGCCAGGGCCTGGTTCACAGCCGCGAAGTGGATCCTCTTCTCCAGCTTGGCGGGGAGGTAGGCGAAGTACAGGTTGTGCCGGTCCACCATGTGCTTGAGCAGGATGTAGATGAGGCCTGCGGGACAACATTTTTTGGTTTTTCGTTCATATATATATATATATATATATATATATATATACACACACACATATAATATTTTATTGATTTTTTAAAGAGAGGAAGGGAGAGGGATAGAGAGCTAGAAACATCGATAAGAGAGAAACATTGATCAGCTGCCTCTTGCACACCCCCCATTGGGGATGTGCCCACAACCAAGGTACATGCCCTTGACCAGAATCGAACCTGGGACCTTTCAGTCTGCAGGCCGACGTTCTATCCACTGAGCCAAACCGGTTTCGGCTATATATTTTTTTATTATTGACTTCAGAGAGAGAGAGAGAGAGAGAGAGGAACATCCACGATGAGAGAGAATCATGGATCGGCTGCCTCCTGCACGCCCCACACTGGGGATCGAGCCCCCAACCCAGGCCTGTGCCCTGACCGGGCATCGAACCCTGACCTCCTGGTTCCTAGGTTGACCAGGAACATTCTGATTGCAACTCCGTCACCGAGCCCCACTGGCCGGGCTGGTTTTGCTTGGTTTTCAGAGAGTAATCCTACACTTTAAAAATAGTGCAGGAGAGCAAACAGGGAAAAACTCCAACTTCCTCCTACCTCCCCCCCCCCCGCCCCCCTCTGGCCTCAGCTCGCTCTGCCAACCGGCTCCAGTGCTGGGTTTCCTTCTAGAGCCTTCTGCCTGGCGGCCCGTTCCCGGTGTTTTATTTTAGTTGCCAGACCCTGGCCTTTAACGCCAAACCGTTCCACGTTCAGACCCCTCACAGACAGACACCGAGGGCTTCATCTGGGAGGGGGGCAGAGCAGGGTCTGGCTGGTCGGACGGCCAGAGGGACGGCGTGGTCCCCCATGGGGGGTACAAAGGCGACGGCCAGAGGGACAGCAGGCAGGAGAACCTCGATCGTTACTGCCTCGGTGTGTTCAAGAGTCGGCCAGGCATAGAGCGGTCAGCCCCGCCCACATGGCTCAGTGGTGGAGCATCGACCTATGAACCAGGAGGTCGCTGGTTCGATTCCCGGTCAGGGCACATGCCCAGGTTGTGGGCTTGATCCCCAGTAGGGGGCTTGCAAGAGGCAGCCGATCAATGATTCCTTCATCATTGATGTTTCTCCCTCTCCCTCTCCCTTCTTCTCTCCAAAATCAATCAAAACATATTTTTTAAAAAATAAGCGTGTAGCTCAGCAGCTGAGTGTAGACCCAGGAACCAAGAGGTCACCGGTTCGATTCCCAGTCAGGGCATATGCCCAGGTTGCAGGCTCAAATCCCAGTGGGGCATGTACAGAAGGCAGCCAACCAACGATTCTCTCTCATCATGGATGTTTCTATCTCTCTCTCCCTCCCCTTTCCTCTCTGAAATCAATAAAAATATATTTAAAAAAAAATAAAAATAGCCGAAACCGGTTTGGCTCAGTGGATAGAGCGTCGGTCTGCGGACTGAAGGGTCCCGGGTTTGATTATGGTCAAGGGCATGGACCTTGGTTGCGGTCACATCCCCAGTGGGGGGGTGTGCAGGAGGCAGCTGGTCGATGTTTCTCTCTCATCGATGTTGCTAACTCTCTCTACCCCTCTCCCTTCCTCTCTGTGAAAACTCAATAACATATGTTAAATAAATAAATATGAAATTAAAATAAGAGTGAAGTGGTCAGCTGGCAGAGCAGCCCACACCAGAAGCACTGAGGGAGGCCACAGCTTGGAAGGCCAGGGGAGGGAATTCACGAGAAGTGAGTTAAACTTGGTGGCACCCGTGGCTCCCTAACAGCGTGCAGGGCCCCAGCATGCCCGGTGACGGCTGCCTCAGGGCGCCCGGCGGGGTCAGCCACCCGCCCACCCCAGACCGGCCGCGGGGCCGCTCACCGAAGGGCGCGATGATGGGGCAGGTGATGCTGTAGGCCATGATGACGGAGAACACGCACAGCATCCATGCGTACATGGCTCCGAACTCGAACTCGAAGGCCTGGTTCTGGATGGGGGCAGGGGGAGGGAGAGGAAGAGAGTGTTTCATATATTTTTCCTTTTTTTTTTTTTTTTAATTTTTTTTAATGTATTTTATTGATTTTTCTTACAGAGAGGAAAGGAGAGAGACAGAGAGCTAGAAACGTCGATGAGAGAGAAACATGGACCAGCTGCCTCTTGCACACCTGCTACCGGGGATGTGCCCGCATCCAAGGTACATGCCCTTGACCGGAATCGAACCCGGGACCTTTCAGTCCGCAGACCGACGCTCTATCCACTGAGCCAAACTGGTTTCGGCTGTTTTCTTTTGTTTTAAGTTTTGTATTTTGTAAGGGGGGGGGGGGGTGTGAAAAGCCCGTGGCTGAGTGCCGGCACCGAGCAGGCGGCCGGGGAAGTGGCCAGCGGCGGGGAAGCTGGTGGGGGAGCCCATGCCCCCGCCCCGCCGGCCGCACCTGCTTGACGTTGCGACGGTCGGCGGCGGTCTTGGCCATGACCATGCGCGCGGTGTAGAGGATGAGGCCCGGCAGCCGCAGCAGCTCCATGCCGGTGCCGATGAAGGCCGAGGCGATGACGTAGTTCACGAAGAAGGCGCCCTGGTCCGGCAGGAACACGCACCTGGGGGCCCGGGCGGGGAGGGGGGCGGGGGCGAGTCAGAGGAGCCGGGACCCAAGGCCCCAGGGGGGTACGGGTGCAGCACCCATGGGTGCCTGGCGAAACAGAGCCGCTGGCCCTGCCCTCACGGAGCTCATATCCCCGGGGGAGGGGGGAGGAGGAGGTGGACACCCACAGACACGCAAACACATGGGCGGGGGTCAGAGAGCCTTCCCGGGAAGGGGATGTGCACACAAGGTGGGGGCTGCCCTGGCTGGTGTGGCTCAGTGGATAGAGCATCAGCCTGGGGACTGAAGGGTCCCATGTTCGATTCCGGTCAAGGGCATGTACCTTGGTTGCGGGCACATTCCCAGTGGGGGGTGTGCAAGAGGCAGCTGATCAATGACTCTCTCTCATCGATGTTTCTAACTCTCTATCTCTCTCCCTTCCTCTCTGTACAAAAATCAATAAAAATATATTTAAAAAATAAAATAAATAAATAAAGTGGGTGTGGTGTGAGCTGGAAATACGAGCGAGGACCCCCACATCAGCCCTGAGCTGAGCTCCGTTCTCCTGGCTGAGGTAACGCACAGCCCAGACCGTCGCTCTGGCCGAACGTTAATTAAACGTTAATTATTTCTTCCCCTCCCTCCCCTGGCCTCCCGGGGCCCCGCAGCTCCTGCTCCCCGGAGGCTCGGGTCCCGGTAAATAAGTTTCAGAGACAGAATGAGGCTGTGGCTAATTGAGTCTCGGCCTACAAAGGGAGCCGCAGGTTTGCACAGCTCCCCAAACGGGCCAGCTCCCCAAACGGGCCAGCTCCCCAAGCAGGCAGCTCCCCAAACGGGCAGCTCCCCAAACAGACCAGCTCCCCAAACGGGCAGCTCCCCAAACGGGCAGCTCCCCAAACGGGCAGCTCCCCAAACGGACCAGCTCCCCAAACAGGCAGCTCCCCAAACGGGCCAGCTCCCCAAACGGGCCAGCTCCCCAAACGGGCCAGCTCCCCCGGGGTGGCCGAAGGCTCTGCCCCACGCCCCCTCCCGCCCCCCCAGCAGGAACCGGGTCGGGGAGCGGGGAAGGCCCAGCCCGTGGGCTCCGGGAGGAAGGGGACAGGTCCCGGGGCCGTGGCTCCATCCCCTCCTCGCGGCACATACTCACTCCAGCCGGATGGAGGTGTCCGGGGAGGACTTGTCAAAGAGCCACCGGAAGAAGAAGTCCAAGCTGGAAGACAAACAGATCCCGTCAGAATGGACTTCTAACCGCCTCGCGATCACCGCACAGACATCCCTGTTCTTCCAAAAACAGGCCGCATCTCCAGGTCCACGTGTGCCCTTGAAAATGCCACTGACGCCTGGCCGGTGTGGCGCAGTGGATAGTGTCGGCCTGCAGACTCAAGGGTCACGGGTTCCATTCCAGCCAAGGGCACATGCCTGGGTTGCAGGCTCCATCCCCAGGAGAGGGGGCGTGCAGGAGGCAGCCGATCAATGATTCCCTCTCCCTCTGCCTTCCTCTCTGAAATCAATGAAAACATTGAATATATATACATAAAAACAAAGTGAGAAACAAGCATAGTTACACTTTCTTTTTTTAATTGATTTTTCTTACAGAGAGGAAGGGAGAGGGAGAGAGAGCTAGAAATGTCGATGAGAGAGAAACATCGACCAGCTGCCTCCTGCACACCCCCTACCGGGGATGTGCCCGCAACCGAGGTACATGCCCTTGACCGGAATCGAACCTGGGACCTTTCAGTCCGCAGGCCGACGCTCTACGGCTGAGCCAAACCGGTTTCGGCAGCATAATTATACTTTTTAAAAAGGTTTCCAGCCCTGACTGGTGTGGCTCAGTGGATAGAGCCTCGGCCTGTGGACTGAAGGGTCCCGGGTTTGATTCCGGTCAAGGGGCTTGTACCTTGGTTGCGGGCACATCCCCGGTAAGAGGTGTGCAGGAGGCAGCTGATCCACGTTTCTCTCTCATCGATGTTTCTAACTCTCTGTCCCTCTCTTCCTCTCTGTAAAAAAATCAACAAAATATATATATATATATTTTTTTTTTTTTTAAATCAATAAAATACTTTTTTTTTTTTTTTTAAAGTTCCCATTCTCCGAGGGACAGTCCTCTCCAGCTACGCCCCGGACTCCGCATGGCGAGCAGGGGGCCCCGGTACCTGGTGAGGCCGAGCGAGGGCAGGATCAGCACCATGAAGATGAGGAAGATGTAGATCTTGGTCATCATGATCCGGTTCTCCCCGGACCTGCAGGGGGGGGGGTCAGGCGTGAGCTCCTCCCGGGCCCGGGTCCCAGGGCCCCAGGCCGCCCTGTGCCCGCCGCCCGGCCCTCACTTGGTCCAGTGGGACTCCAGCAGCGTGGAGTAGTAGACGATGGACGGCAGCAGCGCGGAGAAGGACCAGAGGAGCAGGGTCGGGAAGAACTGGCTGATGACGGGGTCCTGGAAAACAGGGCCCACGGCACGGAGGGGTGAGGGCGGGGAGGGGGCGGGGAGACCACGGCCTCCTGGCACGGAGGCCCAGGGAACTCCGGGGCTGGGGGCTGGTCCTCCTGACGCGCTATCCACTGAGCCACACCGGTTTTGGCTCTCGCTCTATTTTTATGTATCTATTGATCTCGTATGTTTGTATTTATTTCAGAGAGGAAAGCAGAGGGAGCCGAAACCGGTGTGGCTCAGTGGATAGAGCGCCGGTCTGCGGACTGAAAGGTCCCAGGTTCGATTCCGGTCAAGGGCATGGACCTGGGTTGCGGGCACATCCCCAGTAGGGGATGTGCAAGAGGCAGCTGATCGATGTTTCTCTCTCATCAATGTTTCTAGCTCTCTATCCCTCTCCCTTCCTCTCTGTAAAAAAAAAAAAAAAATCAATAAAATATATTTTAAAAAGCCGGGACCGGTTTGGCTCAATGGATAGAGCGTCGGCTTGGGGACTGAAGGGTCCCGGGTTCGATTCCGGTCAAGGGCATGTACCTTGGTTGCGGGCACATCCCCGGTAGGGGGTGTGCAAGAGGCAGCTGATCGATGACTCTCTCTCATCGATGTTTCTAACTCTGTATCTCTCTCCCTTCCTCTCTATACAAAATCAATAAAATATATTAATATATATATATATATATATATATATATATATATATATTTTTTTTTTTTTTTTTTTTTTTAAAGAAAGAATGAAAGCAGAAGGAGAGGAGAGAGAATCATGGATGGGCTGTTTCCTGCACACCCCCTACTGGGGATCATGAGAGCAACCCAGGCACATGCCCTTGACCAGAATCGAACCCGGGCACGTGCCCTTGACCAGAATTGAACCCGGGCACGTGCCCTTGACCAGAACTCCCCAGAACCAACGCTGTCCCTGGCACAGGGCCCCCCCCCGATCCTCCCCCGCACCAGCCCCCCCCCCCCCCCCGCCCCGGATGGGCCCTGGCAGGATGCTCAGGACTCACGTTGAGCGCGTGGATGGGCTTGGTGACGTTGAACTTGTCCATGGTGGAGAGGATGATGGAGGGCGTGGTCAGGAAGAAGAGCACCACGAAGAGGACGAAGTTGATGCCCACCCACTGGAGCCACCAGCGGGAGCCCTGGACGGAGAGGTTCTTCCTGCCGAGGAGAGGGCACGGCCCTGAGGCTCGCCTCCTGGACCGGCCACCAGCCCCGCCCACCGCGCCCCCGGCCCAGGGGGGGTCGGAGAGCCAGGGGCTCCTCACGGCGACCTGGGCGCTGACCTTCAGCCACTGGAAGGTCAAAGTTGGGGCCTGCCGAAGCCGGTGTGGCTCAGTGGATAGAGCGTCAGCCTGCAGACTGAAAGGTCCCGAGTTCGATTCCGGTCAAGGGCATGTATGTTGGTTGTGGGCACATCCCCAGTAGGGGGTGTGCAAGAGGCAGCTGGTCAGTGTTTCTCTCTCATCAACGTTTCTAGCTCTCTATCCCTCTCCCTTCCTCTCTGTAAAAAAATCAATAAAATATATTTTTTAAAATAAATAAATTAAAATAAAATAAAATAAAAAAGGTTGGGACCTTAGGAGCTCAGAGGAAATGGAACTTGTTCTCCACTAACTGCTGAATGGATAATTTTTTATTTTTTTTTAATATATATATATTTTATTGATTTTTTTTTTTTTTTTTTTTTTTTTTTTTACAGAGAGGAAGGGAGAGGGATAGAGGGTTAGAAACATCCCTGAGAGAGGAACATGGATCAGCTGCCTCTTGCACACACACTACTGGGGATGTGCCCGCAACCAACGTACATGCCCTTGATCGGAATCGAACCCGGGACCCACTGAGCCAAACCTGGTTTCGCCTAACATTTTTTTTTTTAATATATTTTATTGGGCCCTGGCCGGTGGCTCAGCTGGTTGGAGTATTGTCCCGTACATTGGAGGGCCGCAGGTTCGATTCCAGGTCAGGGCACGTACCCAGGTCTCTGGTTCAGGGAATGTGTGGGAGGCAATGTATCTATGTTTCTCTCTCACATTCATGCTTCTCCATCTCTCTCCCTCTCCCTTCGTTTCTAACATCAATAAAATATATTTCATTGATTTTTTTTTTAAAGAGAGGAAGGGAGAGGGATAGAGAGTTAGAAACATCGATGAGAGAGGAACATCGATCAGCTGCCTCCTGCACACCCCCTACTGGGGATGTGCCCGCAACCAAGGCACATGCCCTTGACCGGAATCGAACCCGGGACCCTTCAGTCCGGAGGCTGACGCTCTATCCACTGAGCCACACCAGTTTTGGCACAGGTAATATTTTAGTATCTACAGAGAGGTCGATACTATTAGGAAAATTAATTTCCACTTGTTTATTTTTTTTTAACTCTTTCAATGGGCCCCCAGGCTAAGGTTGCCCTGTCAGAGACAGGAGCCACGGACATGTGCGGCTCCTGAGCCCGGGGCCATGGCCCCGGTGGCTGGGGGCTCACCAGCAGATGTCCTCGGGGTAGGTGGCAAAGGTGACCGTCCACTGGGAGATGCAGAGCTCCCGGCTGCAGGAGGACGGCTGGGGCTCCCCTTGGCACCGCAGGCCCTGGCACTTGCAGGCGTTGAAGTCCTTCAGGATGCTGCGGGGAAGGCAGGCGTGTCAGGGCCCAAGCCACCCGGGGCCGGGCACACGCCCAGCACACGGGGGGGAGGGGAGGGCGAGACAGAATGGGGCTTGGCTTTATGTCTATTGGTTTATCATAATGAATGCAGGACCCTGGCTTTTTAGTACGGATTTTTTTTATTATAATTGACTAGAGGGCCGGTGCACAAAGATTCATGCAAGAATGGGCCTTCCGCCAAAACCGGTGTGGCTCAGTGGATAGAGCATCGGCCTGCGGACTGAAAGGTCCTGGGTTCGATTCCGGTCAAGGGAATGTACCTTGGTTGTGAGCACATCCCCATTAGAGGGTGTGCAGGAGGCAGCTGATGGATGTTTCTCATCGATATTTCTAGCTAACTATCCCTCTCTCCTCCTCTCTGTAAAAAATCAATTCAAAATATTAAAAAAAATATATATATGGGCCTTCCTTCCCCTGGCTGCTGGCACAGCCTTCGCTCCAGCCTGGACACCCCTTTCCGCCTTCCCACACTGTCCAGAGGCCTGGAGCAACTGGGGGAGGGGGCCCGGGGGGGTGCAGAACACCTGTGTCCTACCCTTAGCCACTTGGCACCTGTATATGCAAATTAAACTGCCATCTTTGGTGGGTTAATTTGCATACTCACTCCTGATTGGCTGCTGGGTGTCGCGAAGGTACGGTCAATTAGCATGTTACTCTTTTATTAGTGTAGATGCCACGAGAGAGACAACATGCGTGGCCCGCTCTGTGGAGGGTTTTGTTTCATCCTCAGAACAGCCCTGCGAGCCAAGGGTTATTATTCCTATTTTACAGATGAGGAAACTGAGGCTCTCCGATCAGGTTCTGTCTGGCTCCGGTTCCCAGCTGTTTGCACTGCCCCCCTCCAACCCCCGCCGGGATCCTGCTGCCAGTGGCTTCACCCTTCAAGGCTCTCTCACTCTCTCCCCAGGCCCCAGCGTCACTATCAGACCACAGCACACGAGGCGTCTCCCGTTCTGGTTGAAGATTTCCCTCCCTCGGACCCCCCACCCCCACCCTCACCAGCGCCTCCTCGTTCCCCCTCTGTCTCCCATCAAGTGCCCATCTCAGGCTCGGGTGAGCTTTCTGAGCCAGACCGCAGGCAGTCGGAGGCGTGTTTACGTAAACCCCCTCCCCCAGGGCCAGGCTGCCTGCAGCCGTGAGCGCCCGAGTGCCTCTTTGTAGGAAGATGGGGAGCCCGTGCACAGAGGCAGGATCTGGGGTGCAGAGTGGCCATCGGAAGGAGGATGGCATCCCGCTGGTGGGATGCTGGAATGCAGAGCCGATGCCAAGAGCCAAAGGACCCCTGAGGCTGCCGGGTAAGCCACACCCAAGAGAGGGTCTCAGTGAGAGTCCCCTGAGCCCCCTGTCCCACAGCCTGGGCCCCCCAGGGGGGTAAGCATGGTGGTGCCTCCCAACCCAGCCCTGGGGAGGCAGATGGATCCGTCACTGGCAGACCCCAGGGATGGGACTGGGTGGTACCATCTCTCCTCAAGAGGGCCGGCTGGCGGGGCATCTGGACGGGGCCCAGGGGCCAGGCGGCCGGCCGGCGGACACTCACTAGGTGGCCATGGACTTCTCCTGGAAGGTGACGAAGGCCATGCCCAGCGGCTGGAACTGGACCCGGGACTCCTCCTCCGTGATCCGCTCCATCAGCCGCTCCTTCAGGCCGGTGTAGTAGGAGATGGCGTCCTCCTGGCGAGGACACGTCCCCGTGAGGCCGGGCCCCTGTGTGCGGGGGCCGGGGAGGGGGGCCGGGGAGGGGGGCCGGGGAGGGAGGTCGGGGAGGGGGGCTGGGGAGCGGGCCGGGGCCTCACCCGCTCGCAGCCCTGCACCTCGAAGCAGCAGAACTGGCCGCAGGGCCTGGGGTTGATGAGGGCCCGCTGGCCTGTCTTCAGCTGCAGGTTTGAGTAATAGGTGAGGCTCTTCTCCGTCTTCTTCCTGCGGGAGGGGGGGGGGGGCGTCAGACCCACAGTCCTCAGCACGGCCCGTCTCCCCCACTCAGCCCTCGGGCACCCCGAGCGGGGCCCGGCCTCTGAGCACGCCGGGGGCCATCAGGGAAGGAGGGTGGGCGCCTCCGAGGGGAGGGTCAGAAGGCGCAGGCCTGCTCGCCCGTGCATACCTGCTTCCCCCTCCACACACACACACACACACATACACACGTGCATGCACACATGCTCTCCCGTGCATAATCGCTTCCCCGTGCATGCACACCCTCTTACACACACACACACACACACACACACACACACACACACGTGCACACCCGCTTGGTTGTGCAAAATCGCTTCCCTGTGCGTGCACACCCACTTACACACACACACACACACATGCACACCCGCTTGCTTGTGCAAAATCGCTTCCCTGTGCGTGCACACCCACTTACAGACACACACACACACACACACACACACACACACACACGTGCATGCAAACCTGCTCACCTGCACACAACCATTTCCCTGTGCATACACGCCCACTCATCCATGCACTCTCGTTTCCCCGTGCGTGCACACCCACTTATACACACACACACACACACACACACACACACACACACACGTGTGCAGGGCCCCGTACCTCTCCTTGCACAGGTAGATGAGCTTGGCCACGTTGTAGCACAGCTGGACCTCCACCACCTCGCACGTGGGGTACGCGTCCCTGCGCCCGGGGCGGGCCGGAGGCAAAGGATGGCGTTGGACAGGGGTCCCCCAGGCAGGCAGGGGGACCCCATCTCCGAGGGCCGCACGGCCATCTCGCCGCCCGCCCCGAGTGCGGTCCCCCCGGGAAGGGCCCGGCCCCTGGCCCGCCCCGCTCACCGGAAGTGGCTCTCCACCGCGTCCCTGGTGGCCAGCCTGGGCAGCCCCGTGACGAAGAGGGTCCGCCGCACCTGCCGGGGAGACGCCGGAGGGAAAGGTCAGCGAGACGAGCTGGATCGCAACTGCCGGTCCTAGCCGCAGATCCAAGGGCTGGGGGGCCCCTAAGCCCTCCGCCCTCCAGCCTGAGGCTCACCAGGCTCTCGTCCTTGCACTTGATGGACTGGGTGTGATGCCGCATGAAGCCCAGGGTGAGGAACAAGTAGCCGACGGCGCAGACGGTGTGCAGCCAGAGCAGGTCGTTGCTGGGGGACACGGCCTGCGGTCAGCGGGGGGCGGGGGGACCCCAGGCGGGGCCGGGGCGCAGGGGCTGGGCCACCGTATGGCCCTGAGCACAGGGACAGCGACGTCCTCACCAGAGGCTGGGGGGCCAGCCCCCCTTAGAGAGAGGCCCCCTGGTTTCCTACAGCCCCTCAGAACAGCAGCTGCGAACGGGGTGTCCATGCCCAGAGCCCAGCCATTCGCTGGGGGGGGGGGGCTTCGGGGCATCTGTCCGCCCCTTTGGGGCCCCTCTCTCCGACGACGCTGGGCTCCAGATCCCGCCCGCTCCCCGCCCTCGCCCACCGGCACCCCCAGACCCGTCCCCCCCACACACACACACTCACTTGGTCTGCAGGTTCGCGATCGTGGTCCTCCCGAAGCTGTAAGCATCTTTCTCTGCGGAACAGCACGGGGACTGAGAGCCAGCCGCGGGAGGGCGGCTCGGAGGAAGGGGCCGGGGCCCAGAGCTGCCCCATCTTTCCCGGTCACCCCGACACGGCTCTGCATCAGCCCCAGAGGCTCCCTTCCTCTCTGACATCCATAAAAATATCTTTAAAAAAGAGCCCTGGCCGAAACCAGAGTGGCTCAGTGGACAGAGCTTCGGCCTACAGACTGAAGGGTCCCTGGTTCGATTCCTGGCCAAGGGCACAGGCCCCGGTTGCAGAGCTTGATCCCCAGTAGGGGGCGTGCAGGAGGCAGCCGATCCAGGATTCTCGCTCATCATGGATGTTTTTTTCTCTCTCTCCCCCTCCCTTCCTCTCTGGCATCCATAAAATATATTTTTTTAAAAAGAAGAAGGCTGAAACTGGTTTGGCTCAGTGGATAGAACACCGGCCTTCGGACTGTAAGGTCCTGGGTTCGATTCCGGTCAGGGGCATGTGCCTTGGTTGCAGGCTTGATCCCCAGTGGGGGACGTGCAGGAGGCAGCCGATTCAGGATTCTCTCTCATCCCTGATGTTTCTCTCTCTCTCTCTCTCTCTCTCTCTCTCTCTCTCTCCCTCTCCCTTCCTCTCTGACATCAAGAAAATATCTTTTTAAAAAAGAAGGACAGTTACCCAGCAGGTTGCCCGAGAGGTTGACGGGCAGGATGACGCACAGGGACGTGAAGCTGACCCCGGCCAGCAGGAAGATGATGTGCCTCTGGAAGGACAGGTAGTGGATGGCATCCTCACCGCACCACTCCAGGATCTGGTCGTCGCTGCTCGAGACACAGACACGGGGCCGGGATGAGCCGCAGCCGCGGGCCGGCCCTCGGGGCCCTGCACGGAGGGTCTCCTTTCTCCCCTCCCGGCCTCCCCTCAAGGGAGGGTGGAATTCGTCCCCGTTTCTCAGCACAGCGGGAAACAGGGGTCCGGAGAGAAGCTGCGTGGCCCTAGCTGGCGTGGCTCGACACGGTGGTCGGCAAACTCACTAGCCAGCAGAGCCAAACAGCCACAGGACAACGACGGACATGTCTTCGGAGAGCCACATTTTTTAAGCTTAAACTTCTTCTAACGCCACTTCTTCCACACAGACTCGCCCAGGCCGTGGTGTTTTGTGGAAGAGCCACCCTCAAGGGGCCAAAGAGCCGCATGTGGTTCGCGAGCCGCAATCTGCAGGCCACCAGATATTCAAACACACACGCACACACACACACACACGCACACGCACACGCACGTGCACGCCCGCCTGCCCACGCCGTACTCACTTCAGCCGGAAGATGGCGGTGAGCCAGGGGCAGCATCCCTGGAAACAGAAATCGGGAATTAGCTTCGAATGTGCCCGTCTTTGGGAGCAGCTATAGCCATCGTCTTTGATATTAATAACAAGCTAACGAGCCCTGACCAGTGTGGCTCAGTGGATAGAGCATCAGCCTGTGGACTGGAGGGTCCCAGGTTCGATTCCGGTCAAGGGCATGTGCCTTGGGTGCAGGCACACCCCCTACTGAGTAGGTGTCCGCAACCAAAGTACATGCTTTTGACCGGAATTGAACCTGGGACCTTCACCTTGATCCCCAGTAGGGGACGTGCAGGAGGCAGCCGATCGCACATCAATGTTTCTCTTTCCCTCTCTCTCTCTGAAAATCAATAAAAACATTTTTCTTAAAAAAGAAATAACAGGGACCGGTTTGGCTCAATGGATAGAGCATCGGCTTGGGGACTGAAGGGTCCCGGGTTCGATTCCAGTCAAGGGCATGTACCTTGGTTTCGGGCATATTCCCAGTAGGGGGTGTGCAAGGGGCAGCTGATTGATGACTCTCTCTCATCGATGTTTCTAACTCTCTATCTCTCTCCCTTCCTCTCTGTACAAGATCAATAAAATATATTTAAAAAAAAAAAAAAAAGAAAGAAAGAAATAACAATCATAACTGACTGTCACAGGAAGCTGTAAGTATGATAACAGAGATGTGTGCTCGGACCACAGGGGTATCCTGTAGCCCTTGGCCTGAGAGGCAACCAAATGTCACCATCCCGGGTCCCCCAGTGGCCCCCCGTCCCGTGGTGTGCACCAGGCCCCTGTGACTGTCAGTGCAGAGAAGAGCTCTGACCCCACGGGGACAGGAGCACGGCTGCCCTCGCCCCACCAACTCATCGCCACCGGCCTGCCCTGCCCGCCACGCGCCCCGCCGGCCACGGCCACGGCCACAGCCACAGCCATGGCCACGGCCACGGCCGTCCCCGAGATACCAACCAGATCACTTTCAAAATCGTGTGGCGTTTGGGAGGAAGACGACGAGGACAGTCTCTGGAACCTGGACTCACTAGAAGCACAAATGGGAAAAGAATTCTTTTTGAAAACCTGAACACTCACACCCAGGCGTCGCCCTCCGGCTGGTTTCGAGGCCCCGGTGACCTGAAGGAGCACGTTTTCCTCCGTAGCCCAGAGCCAGCAGGGCGCCTGGCCACCGCCGGGCCACAGCCAGGAGGAGACCTGGCCCTGGGGCCTCGGCTTCCCCACGGGGCCGACCTCGCCGGCCTGGGCAGCGGACCAGACAGGCGGCGTCCGGAGGCCTCCGGGCGGGTGTACACGGTGAACGCGATGTGATTCCAGCACCGTGGGTGGGTCCTGCCTGCTGGGCTTCCCAAGCCCCAGCCCATCCCAGTCTCCCTCTCCCCGTCTCTCTCCACCAGTCCCCAGCTCTCCCTCTCCCTCTCCCTCTCCCTCTTCCCCTCCCTCCCTCCCTCCCTCTCTCCCTCTCTCTCCCCCAGTCCCCAGCTCTCCCTCACCCTCTTCCTCTCCCTCTCCCTCTTCCTCTCTCTCTCTCCCTCTCTCTCCCCCAGTCCCCAGCTCTCCCTCTCCCTCTTCCTCTCTCTCTCTCCCTCCCTCCCTCTCCCTCTCTCTCCCCCAGTCCCCAGCTCTCCCTCACCCTCTCCCTCTCTCTCCCTCCCTCCTTCTCTCTCTCTCTCTCTCTCTCTCACACACACACACACACACACACACACACACACACACTCTAGGTAACACGACTCTCTTACCTGCCGGCTTCTGACACCAGGGCAATGCGGCCATAGTCCCAGAATCTCCTCCGTATGACGGAGAACACCAATACTAAAAACTGGAAGCGGAAAGAGAAAAGAAGAAACCAAGTGAAAGCTCCTCAGAAGGCCGGTCAGGGGAGAGGCAGCGGTCGGAGGGGCAAAGCCACTGCCTGGCGTCAGCGGGCAAGAGGGGACCCTGGCCCAGGGCTAAAAATACACACAAATATATGTTTTAATATATTTTATTGACTTTTTACAGAGAGGAAGGGAGTTAGAAACATCGATGAGAGAGAAACATCCATCAGCTGCCTCCTGCACACCTCCTACTGGGGATGTGCCCGCAATCAGGGTACGTGCCCTTGCCCAGAATTGAAACCGGGACCCTTCAGTCCGCAGGCCGACACTCTATCCACTGAGCCAAGCTGGTTAGGGCTGGAATTAATCATTCTTTTAAAATATATATATCTTTTTAATTTTTAATTTTTATTTTTATTTTTTCCGAAACCGGCTTGGCTCAGTAGACAGAGCGTCGGCCTGCGGACTGGAGGGTCCCGGGTTCGATTCCGGGCAAGGGCATGTACCTTGGTTGCGGGCACATCCCCAGTCGGGGGTGTGCAGGAGGCAGCTGAATTGATGTTTCTCTCTCATCGATGTTTCTAACTCTAACTCCCTTCCTCTCTGTAAAAAGTCAATTAAAAAAAAAAAAAGAAGAAGAAGAATGATTAGCTCCATTTTACAGAGCAGAAGCCTGAGGCCCGGACGGGCACAGAGCCGGTCAGTGGCAGCTGGGACAGAGAGCCAGCTCTGGCTCCTGCCCTGAGCTTCCCAGGAGGCCCTGGGTGGGGATTAAACAAACAAGTAGCAGGTGGAGAAGAAGGAGGAGGAGAAGGAGGGGGAGGAGGAGGAGGAAGAGTAGGAGGGGGAGGGGGAGGAGAGAAGGGGAGAAGAAGGAGGAGGAGGAGGGGGAGGAGGAGGAGGGGGAGGAGGAGGAGGGGGAGGAGAGGGAGGAGAGAGGGGGAGGGGGAGGGGGAGGAGGAGGGGGAGGAGGAGGGGAAGGAGGGAAGGGGAGGGGGAGAGGGAGGAGAGGGGGGAGGAGAGAGGGGGAGGAGGAGGAGGAGGAGGGGGAGGAGGGAGGGGGAGGGAGAGGAAGGAGAGAGGGGGAGGAGAGAGGGGGAGGAGGAAGGGGAGGGGGAGGAGGAGAAGGAGGAGGAGGGGGAGGAAGGAGGGGGAGGGGAGGAGGAGGGGAGGGGGAGGAGGGGGGAGGAAGAAGGGGGAGGAGGAGGAGAGAAGGGGAGGGGGAGGAGGAGGAGGAGGGGGAGGAAGGAGGGGGAGGGGAGGAGGAGGGGAGGGGGAGGAGGGGGGAGGAAGAAGGGGGAGGGGGAGGAGAGAAGGGGAGGGGGAGGAGGAGGAGGAGGGGGAGGCGGGAGGGGGAGAAGGGAGGGGGAGAGGAGGAGGAGGGGGAGGGGAGGAGGGGGAGAAGGGAGGGGGAGAGGGGGAGGAGGGGGAGGAGAGAAGGGGAGGAGGAGAGGGAGGAGGAGGAAGGGGAGGAGAGAAGGGGAGGAGAAGGAGGGGGAGGGGGAGGGGAGGAGGAGGAAGAGGAGGAGGAGGAGGAGGAGGGGGAGGAGGAGGGGGAGGAGGAGGGGGAGGAGGAGGGGGAAGAGGGAGGGGGAGGAGGAGGGGGAGGAGGAGGAGGAGGGGGAGAAGGAGGGGGGGAGGAGGAGGGGGAGGGGGGAGGGGAGGGGAGGAGGAGGGGGAGGAGGGAGGGAGGAGGGGGAGGGAGGCCTGACTCACAGGGGTCTTACCAGGAAGCAGCTGACGTCCAGGAGCAGCACCACGGGCACGCCGCCGAAGGGCACGCCCTGCAGCACGGTGCTGTTCTTGGCCGAGTTGTAGCAGTAGGAGTCGTTGGGGTGCTCCCGGATGCCCAGCCGGTCCCGGGGCGCCGCCGCCGCCGCTGCCTTGGACCGCCACAGCCCCAGGAACGGCGAGTCCGTCATGGCGCCGGCCCCTGGAGGGCGGTCAGGGCTCAGACTCTCCCCCGCGCCACGGGGAGCCGGCAGCAAGGGGCAGGGAGAGGGGACCCCAGGCCCCGCACGCCCGGCAGAGTCTCATCGTGCGAACGGTCCCGGGGGCACAGGGAGGGGGTGGACGGCGCCTGCAAGACACAGCTGGAAGCCGAAACCGGTGCGGCTCCGTGGACAGAGCGTCGGCCTGCGGGCTCCAGGGTCCCGGGTTCGATTCCGGTCAAGGGCATGTGCCTTGGTGGCGGGCACATCCCCGGTAGGGGTGTGCAGGAGGCAGCTGGTCGATGATTCTGTCTCATCGATGTTTCTAGCTCTCTATCCCTCTCTCTCCCTCTCTGTAAAAAAATCAATAAAATATATTTTAAAAAGACAGAGCTGGTACCCTCCCCGGAGTGAGGGGCCCAGCACCAAAGGGAAGGACAGGCACTGGGTGTCTGCCTGGTTAGGGGGTGCCCACGTGCCTCCAGGACTCCTACTGGCAAGGCCATTCCTTCCCGGGGGAGCCCCCGAGCAGGCCGGAGGGGGACAAACAGGGAAGAAGGGGCCCCCACGTATGCAACAGCTGCTGGCCGTGAGAGCCAGGGGGAGCCACCCCCCCCGTCCCGAGCCTGCTGTTCACGGTGTCAGAGATGGGCCCCTTCCACACA